>JASDQU010245395.1:112401-135174 GCA_032191745.1 Picea mariana | reverse complement strand
CAAAGCATGCTTATGTAACAGAGCAGGTGAAATATATACACAGAGTTTATGAAAGTGTAATATAAATGAGTGAAAGTTATACCATCGCAGTTGTTGAGACTATGTCAATTTTGAATTGACAATTGCTGTAGCAGACTCGACATTTTTGAACAGGATAGAACCAGTGGTTCGTTGCTTCTTGTCGTTGGGTTGTACCTTTTCATTCTGACCAGTGAGCTTTTCCACTTGGTTTTCCAAATCGTGGATTTTGGATTGCAACCTTGGGACATCCAAGTAGTATCTCTCCAACCACAATCCACAGTAAACGCATGGTGGAGCAACAGGTTGAGCAGTCGAGGGTTTCGACGATTCACCGAGGGTTCTGTGGGGTGGTTCAATACTAGGGAAGTCAGGGTTATCCCGCAGACAAGGAGGCAAATTCTTAACAAAATCATAAGGAGGTTTGTCACACAAGCCCTCTGAGTAAGGATACTCTTCGGTGAGAAAACGTTCAATCTCTGAATCAGTGTCTTCGCTGACCATGATAGGCTCTGATTTGGTAGGGGTTTTAGGTTTATTTCTCGCCATGCGAGAGATTAACCTTGCATTTTTCTTGCCTCTAGCATTATTTTTAGCTTTAGCTTTAGGCTGTTTGGTCACGGGTTTATCAATGTCAACCTATCTAGTCACAGCCATAGGCAAATTCGTAGGTGAATCAGGTTTAGGTTTGGGTAGTAAAATGTTATAAGGAACAGGGGGAACAGGGCTGGGTTTCAGTCACCATGGGCTTATCGACCTGTGGAGGGTTCGATTCTTCGAAGCCATTACGGCTGAGAAAATCATGCCAATAATCACGACGTAACCCTAACTCGTAAACCAAAATCGTTTTAATCAACCCCAAATGGAAAAGGCTGGTGTCATCCTGGCTACGCTTGTACCTTTTAGCCATCTTGAACAAACTTCTATGCAGATAGTGCAACATACTAAGTTCGAAACCCATAAAAACCATCAATAGACGAAGGTGAAACAAGAAAATGAACCCGTACCTACCTTCACAAGTAATGAATTGCTTGATTATCATTAGGAGATCATACTAGCGTGGTTTCAACATTTTTGCAGGCCAGCCTTTGTCGCAGGAGTTCACTGTTCGAGACTGAAATAACAATGTCCATGGGACATCATCTACCTTGCAACTTTTGGACCACTTCTGTCCCGCAACAGATAGGCCTGTTGCCGAGCTTAGAAACTGTTCATTGATTTCGAGCTGGACATCTCCAACTTTGGCTCGGCAGCCATCAAATGATAACGTAAATTACCGAGCCACAGTGTGGTTATAACCATCAAATTTCCTTATGAAAGCGAGCCACCCGAATTCTTCCAGGTCGCTATACGTATCATCAAACATCAACAGTGCTTGGCACCCATTGGGCTCGGCCCTTACGACAGGAGCCATAGCTTCTGTGCATGGTGGGGTTTGGTTTCAGCGATACAAAACACAGGGTTGAAAAATGATAGGGCTTAACAGCTTCAACGCTCAAAGAGGTGAAGATTAACTGCATGTGTGCGAAGGTGGTGGGATTACCACCGCCATGCAGTGGATTAATTGACTGAGTACAGTGCTGTTCCATCCATAATCATAATCGTTTAAACCATATGTATCGGCCAACCAAATAGGTGTACAAAGATATCGACGTGCCATCCATCCGAAATAGAACCAACACCATATGTTATAATCATTCACCAAGTGTTCAGTTCAATCCAACACGACATCCAATATTAACCAACGATCCATCGTATCAATCAAATGTTTCAAACCAATGTTAATTCAGTCGTGCCAATGTATAGTTTGAAACTGTGGTCGTCCAATGTAATATCAAACTCACAAAACAATGTACCGAGCAAGGGTTCAAACCATAAAATCAAAAATCCAAAAGGTTGATCAATGCGCCTTTGCAAAACTCAAACCATTGCCATTTTATATGAAATCAAACTTATGATATTGCCAATGTGTTTTTAGCATAATCAAAGTGTAAAAATATTGCAACCAATGACCATATGAAAACGATAAGTTAAGAGTTCAAAACAATAAGAATTATATCATATATAAAACCAAAATCAATTATGACCCTTATGACATCAAACATAACTCATAACTTAACATTTTCAATACTTTATCAAAGAAATCAAGTTGCGCAATTAAAGTGAATGGATATAGTTTGAAAGAACCTTTTGCAGTGATGTGATAAACCAATGGTCAAGTGTCTTTCAAAAAAATTAATAAAAGACGACGAAAGTCCAGACAACGAGAGAGGTGTTTTCACACTTTCAGTTGTGAAAACTGAATCGAAACCAAATTGTAATTGTCACAAAAAATGAAACAAATGTCTAGTTTCGCAATGCGACGATGATTTGTCATTTAGAAGACAAGAGGTGTAGGTATCTTTTTTAGAGCAATTAAAAAAAATATAAGTTGGTTGCCAATAAATCCCAACTTCCAACATTCGGTCACACTCAATCTTCACTTTCTCCTTATACTTAGGGTTCAATCTATAGGGTATCTGTTTGAATGGTATTGCATCTAGTTTCAAAGGGATCCTCATCTCTCCTATAGGCCCTTTAATTCTCTTCATGTCAATGAACTTAGTTGGAAACAAGTCCTGATATTCATGCAGTAATTCTGTAATCTTGTCAATAGTGGCAACATCCCAGTAATCTCCAACATTTGAAGCTTTGGTGTCTGCTCTATTCCAATATTGAATTTCTTAATCTTAATTGGCTATCCAATGAATGGTAACTCAACTCCTGGTCCTTCCACATCTCTTTGGCCTTCTGTTTCTGCGATGTTCACCTTTCTTGGATCATCGTCTTCATCAACATTGATGTTGTAGTAGCCTTGTAGTTTCTGGAGAGGTGCAGTCCATTCATACTCTTCTTGCTCCAAAGGGAGGTTAGATGCCTCCTCGAATACTTTCTATCTTACAATCTGTAATGCTTGATCTACTGAAGGATATTGACTTTCAAATAAGAAGGTGGTTACAAAATTCTGAGTCATACCTTCCAATTTGTAGTGATGAGGCGCAAATCTGATTGAAGGTACCAATTGATAGGTGTCGTGTCCAGTGTGTTAATGAATTTGTGCACCCACTACTCTTGATGGATGTTTCTCTAGGCTTCCTTGCAACTTCTCACATGGTCCTTTGGGCAGCGTCGACCTATGTACTGAACTTTGCAGCCTTCTACTTGTGCTGAGAACCGCACTGTCATCAAGGTACGACATTGTACCCATTCTATAATGTTGTTTTTGTGTGTTTGCCACCATATTGCTGGGGTTTCTTTTAGAGCCTCATCCATCACCAACAATCTTTGTTGCATTGGTACACTTTCTTCAAAGTCCGACAAGAAGGTTTCTAAAGGATTTAGACCATCAAAGGTGGGTAATTTACTTACTGTTGTGCCTATCCAGTGAACTTCTCTGGTTAATCTAGCACATCTTCTTGTAGATACTTCATACATTTTATTCTACCAGTTCTCCAATGCTTCTTCTATGTCTGATGAACATGCGCTATCACTTCACTAGGTTAGGTTTCCATCGGCCATAGGATTAATGTAATCCTGTTGTTTGGCTGTTAATTTGTATATGTTTTCTAGTTCATATGCGCAGTATTCTTCTTTGATGGGCTCTATGTATATCTAACCTTCATATGGATCTAAGGGTGCAATGACCCTAAGGCCATCTCTTTCAAAATTCATACGTATTTTCTTTAAATCAAGCAGAGTGGAATTATTAAAAGCCCAATCAATTCCTAACAATGCAGGGTAAGGACAAATATCATCAACTATCTTAATTACCTCAAAATATGAAAACGTTCTTACTCCATCGATGTCCACATGGACATGTTCCAATCATCCAAAAGGGATGATAGCTTGCTAGCCATATTGAGCCTGATAGGGTAGTAGATCAACCTCGGTTTTCCCATTAGTGCCCAAGTTTGCTTCATCATGGCATTGACCTCCGACCCTAAGTCGAGAACCACATAGTCTATATCATATTCACCTATTTGAGCATTCAAGTGTAATTCCTTATTTGTCCTTCTCTTCTTAGATATTTGGTGTACTAATCTATTCAGTAAGGGGTCTATCTTTCCTAGCTCATATTGTCTGATTAAATTTTGTAGTTCTTGTACAACGCTCTCATCCTGAATCAACTTAATACAAGTATATAGAAATTCCATGAGATTTCTTACCTCTTTTCCTTCTCTTGGCGAAGCATACTGATCAAATGCCTGAGGAATTCCATATTCCCTTAATTCTATCCATGTATTTGATGAAGAACCTTGGTCTCCTTTGAACTCTTTTCTTACCTCCTTGAAAATTTGTCTTTCTTTCTTTGCATCAAAGGTTTGGATCTTCTCTACAGCTTTCCTGATTCCTGAGTCTTATGTAGTCTTTCCTTGGATTAGTCTGTCTTCTCCTATAAAAACACCTTCTCTAGTGATAACAACGAATCTAGAGTCTTCTCCACGAGGTTCAACATATATCAGTTGCACTTGCAGGTTTTTCTGAGGTCCTCTTCTCTCCTAAAGCTTGGCCAACAATACTGGAAATTCCTCAATAACATGCTTGAAGGAGTTGCAGTAGCTACAAGTAGTGCAAGGGTTCTGACAGTCCCTTTCCAAGTGTCCTGAATGTGCACAATTTTAACAAATGATCTATCCTTGGCCTCAACCCATACCTCCTCCTCGTCCTCATCCTCTAAATCCACTGTGAGGATTGAAGTTTCCTCTCCCAGGGGAGTTATACTGCGTAGTGTTTCCTTCTTGCCGTACTTTGCCTTGAATCTTGTATATGTCTCTTTAACTTTCATGCATGAGATCGTAAGCCCTACAATATCTATCATCATGTCCCACAGACTTACAAAACATGAAATATAAATTTGTGGGTGTCTGAACGTACTTTTGCATGTAATAGCACTGTTACAAGGGAAAAACTCTCTATGGCCAAGGGTAAACCACAAAAGACAGGTATGACTGCAGAAATCAACTCAATTCCAACATGTGCTATATAAACTAATGTGCAATACGAGGAAGAAGCCTACCTCGATCCAATCATTTGATTTCGTTCCACCGTTGAGCACTTTGACCCAAAGCCTTATACCTACAAGAAGTTCTCAACAAACAAGCGATGCAATATAGTGACAATATATAAAATGAGTTAGCACATTAGATAGCACAATCCATTAATAAACATTACAAAAATTCCCATGGACAATAATCATATATTTGCAAGATATTGATTGGACGAGAAAGGAGTATTTCTATTAATAATTGATCAACAGAAGTATCAACATTCCAGACTTTCGTGTCGGCATGGTTCGAAACCAAGAAACCAAGTTCCTTCCAACTGGGTCTCCACCACTTCAATCCTTCACCAAAGGAAAGATCATAGCAAAGGGATAAAGATATTTTATTGACAATAAGGGAAGAGCTTTGGGGCTGAACACTGTGTTTAGACTTGAGGGACAAAGGGATGCAGACTCAATATGAAGTAATTTCTCCAGAGTAACTTTGCTCTCAAAGTTGAATGCTTTCTCTCTCTTTTTCCATAGCTCAAAATTGTGCTCTTATAGCCTCCAGAATGCAACTGAAGGGCCGATTCAGAATGTTTCCAGTATATGGAAGGCCAAAGATCAGAGATCTTCTATCGTGACATGTAAACCTGACCTCATTTTGTATTTTTTGGCACAAATCTCGATATACGCGAGTTGTATTGGAGCATCAAGCGTATACACATCTTGCAAAGCAGTTAAGGAGCGTATATGTGGAAAAATATATGTTTTGTCTTTGGATTTATCAAAAAGGGGTTGATAAGTCTGCATAGGGAAATGGAAAAAGGCCCTCTGTGAAAGATAGCAATGGTGAGGCAAATCTTGCTATAACAGATGCCCCCTAATGTGTGAAATAAGAGGATTATATGCAATGTTCGAAATACATTATAAATAACCCAGAAGTAGAGTGGTAGAGAACCAGCGGGATGAACTCAATTGCTCATTACATTATGTACTGACTTTGCATACATGGCTACCAAAAATACAATGCAGATCCATGTGGAAAATATACCAAAAAGTGTTCATGGCCATGAGTAGGCAAATATAAATGTGGTTACATGCCAATAGCTGTCATAGTCATGAACAAGGCCCAGTGAAACTAGTCTCAAAATCAATTTGAAGATATCTGTATACCATGGAGTACAATCTAATCTCCCATGATTGCTGAAGTCAAATAGGTACTAGTCCGATGAAATGGAAGCAACAACTCAAGAAAGCTGTGTCTACAAAGTGATGTCTTCTAGTCTTCAATACAATCCACCAATGGTGAAAGTCTACATCATGTGAATAAATGTGTTGAGGTCAAACACGATGAGATATTGTTTGATTACTGGTCATTGAGGTATATCATTAATAAACGCAAGACAACCTACCAATGATGAAAGTAGGTATCAAGGCACCGAGTACATCTCTACAAATGTGAATGAAGGAGATGGTGTCGAACACTTGAGAGATCCATTGATCATGAGACATTGATGTATTCCCATCTGTCAATGGCGAGAGAGATTGCCACTAATGACTGCAAACCTCAAGGTACTGATAAAAATCTAAGTCTCGTATCCAGAATACATGAGATGAAGTCGATGGAAAGAGACCCACTGAAAGAAGAGCATTAAGGCATCTCTCATAATTCAACATGAGGAGCAAAGCAGGAGCTTCATGATTTGGTGGAGATCTTACGAAGAACATGTTCATGAACCAATGACCCTGTGCATCTTTCGCGTGTGCCAAATGCAAGTGGGACATGAAAATGACCCTATGAATAGCAACCAATGATGAAAACTACTAACAAAGGCGAGGAAACCACCAATAAGGCTAATGGCATCCAAGACACTTCACAAATCCCAAAGTGTGAATAGATGTCTTGCCGTCGAACATAGGGGAAACCACCCAGTCAACAACCCATGATGAAATGTCAATTGTTGGGTTCAAAGTGAACTACCAATGATGAAAGTAGGGCCAGTGTGCATCATAAGACCAAAGTATCATGTGATTTTGAGACAAACTGAGGGTATGGCCGACATGCGAAGTCAAGATTTCTAAGAAGTGGTTGACACAAGTTGATATACTTCCTTTGAACAAGAGCATGTGACATACGATGGACTCTGGCAACATAGACTTAATGATTTGACAATTAGATGTATGAGGCATCCATAATGTTCTCTATAGTGGCTAGAAGATTAACCAGTTGGTAGAGAAAATTATGTAACAAGATCAGCTTCCTAAGGCCATGCTAAACCCAAAATTATGATGACGAAAGGACTCAATAATTTTGTGCTCTGTTCAAAGGAGACATGACTGCTTCCAATTACAATATAGTACTCCCTTCCCACCCATATTTTTTTATTTTTTCATAACAATTGAATGATATGATATAGAGGAGGGAACGAGTATCGCAAGTAAGAAAAACTAGTTCCAGCAGTGAAACTTACCTATGCTCAATGCAAGGAAATGCATGCGAGAGATGGACACTCGAGGTGATGTTCCCTCCAAGGTATAGGGTGTCAAATTGTGAAGGATATAGACAAGTCTCTGCATGGTTGAGGATGCAAACTTCTTGGGCCATGGTTTATAATGCAAAGCGCGAACCGACTAAAGGCTCAATACAACAAGAAAGGGCATGAGATGCAATCACAATTTAATGCCAAAAAATGTCCTTTTTTATATCTTTTAGTCTAGTTGGTGTGAAAAAGGGTAAACTTGTGCCAAATAGACGTCTTTTCAAATCCAATTTACGAGTGCGAAGAAGACAAGTTCACTCGACGATCTTTTCCTTTTTTGATAGTGAGTCGAAAAAGAGCTTAACTAAGACTTGTGTTCTGGGAGTTCACGAGTGATAAGGCCGCATGTACATGAATGAGAAATGAGGCTCATTGTAAAGTCATGTGTCGAATTCTAATGGACTCCCGGTCCTAAGGAAAATCTCCAGTATGGTCGTCAATTCTTTTACAAGGGAAAAACTCTCTATGGCCAAGGGTAAATGACAATAGACAAGTATGACTGCACAAATAAACTCAATTCCAACATGTGCTATATAAACTAATGTGCAATACGAGGAAGAATCCTACCTCGATCCAATTGTTTGATGTCATTCCACCGTTGAGCACTTTGACCCAAAGCCTTATACCTACAAGAAGTTCTCAACAAACAAGCGATGCAAGTATATAGTGACAATATATAAAATGAGTTAGCACATTATATAGCACAATACATTAATAAACATTACAAACATTCCCATGGATAATAATCATATATTCGCAAGATATTGATTGGATGGGAAAGGAGTATTTCTATTAATAATTGATCAACATAAGTATCAACATTACAGACTTTCGTGTCGGCACGGTTCGAAACCAAGAAACCAAGTTCCTTCCAACTGGGTCTCCACCACTTCAATCCTTCACCAAAGGCAAGCTCATAGCAAAGAGATAAAGAGATTCTCTTGACAATAAGGAAAGAGCTTGGGGGCTGAACACTGTGTTCAGAATTGAGGGGAAAAGGGATGCAGACTCAATATGAAGTAATTTCTCCAGAGTAACTTTGCTCTCAAAGTTGAATTCTTTCTCTCTCTTTTTCCATAGCTCGAAATTATGCTCTTATAGCCTCCAAAATGCAACTGAAGGGATGAGTCGGAATGTTTCCATTATATGGAAGGCCAAAGATCAAAGATCTTATGTCGTGACATGTAAACCCGACCTCATTTTGTATTTTCTGGCACAAATCCCGATATATGCAAGCTGTAGTGGAGCATCAAGCGTATACGCATCTTGCAAAGAAGTTAAGGAGCGTATATGTGAAAAAATATATGTTTTGTCTCTGGATTTATCAAAAAGGGGTTGATAAGTCTGCATAGGGAAATGGAAAAAGGCCCTCTATGCAAGATAGCAATGGTGAGGAAAATCTTGCTATAACAAGCACTCACCAGTGCGATGTCTATTTCGACATACTTCTCACTAGGGTAAGGTTACTTGCTTCAAAGGGCTTGGAGCTCCAGAGGCCAAATATTCATGGAATAAGGGACAATGTTCCTTGTCATGGCCCTCTGATCTGCATATGCCACACCAGATGTCTTCTCTGTTATTTTTTCCCTTTTCTTTTTTCATATCTTCAACTTGTAGAGACAAAATAGTTAGATGGCTCAAGATCTGACTCATACCTGAGATGGATTCTCCTATAGGGGATGATTCTAGCTTCATGGTGATCTCCAACACCTCGTCCTGCGAAGAAATCTTCTATTGAATAAGAGGAAATCTGATGTGTGGTAACAAGGAAACAATGAACCACTCTTTGTTCTACTCATCTAGGATCTGAAAAGTCAATCGGTCTATTAAGGTCTTAAATCTTTGGTCGAATTCCCAGACAGGCTCAACTACCTTTTGTTTGATCTCTTTTAGCTCTGTAATACATTGTGACTCTAAATTGGGTTTCTTGAACTCTAGAGTTAACACATTATTGATCTCATTTAGTGGCTTAGGTTGTGCAAGTCCTTGGACAAACTTCATGTACTAGCTTAGTGCGCGATCTCGAAGGGTAGTACTAAACTGGGTTCTCTTAACTTCTTCGTTGGTGACATTTTTAATATTCCATATGGCTTCACATAGGAACCAGTACTGATCAGGGTCTTCAAACCCATCTCCCCTAAATATAGGGAGCCTCATCTCGTCTGCCATAGATGTTCCTAGGTTTCTTGTCTAAGTATGTGGTGGACTACTAGTGACAATGCTCTGAACACTCTGGTGACTTGGATTACTCTGATTGCTTAATGCTGCTGAGACAGCAGGGGGATTAATAGTACTTACCTTAATATTCTACGCCGTTTTTGAAGTTTCTGGCTCATCTCGACGAGTTTCTTCAGCTTCCTCTTCCTTCGCCCTAGCGGGTTCTGAATTCTCTTCATTCGTCAGGTCTGCCTCTTCTCCACTGTAGAAACCCTCGTCCCCATAGTTCTTCTTGAATAAGTTCGCAATATGAACTTCTTTGAATGCTCTTCCACTACGCCTATGTCCAGCCTCTATGTTGCTATCGCTGTCCAAATTCCTAAACATTAGATTTGTCCAAATCCAAACAAGCTACTGTATCTTCAAGATGTTCTTCTCATGCAATAACATCTTTATCCTTAACTTCAGAAAATGTAAAAATTTTCCTCTGGGTCCCTTGAAGAAATATCTCTCAGCCTGGCTGTATGACTCTACTTTGTCAACAAAAAACTTTGTGATGTACCCTCCAATGGTGCTATCAAACCAATGGTCTATTTCTCGTGACACGACGTTATAAACTCTCTTGACCTTCTTGATCAACACCGATGTCCAAACTACAGGAGGTCTAGATATGATCTCAAACTGGGTATTAGCTAACCTAGCTAACCACTCATATAGCTCCTGATGGATTCCTCCAAAGAAAATCTCATGTATATCAGTAAAGATGTATCTGTCCAACCAATCCTCTATACTAAGATTAGGGTTCTTGTTTCGGGCTTCAACGAAGTCATTTTCTTGATCCTCTATCCACTTCTGAATCTATGTCTTTAATGGGAACCACCTTGACATTCCCTCATGAATATTCCTATCTCGGCAATGAAACCATTTGTTGGAACAGGGGTAGACCCAGGGTTTAGCCTCAAGAGTGCACCAACAAGCCCTAGCTACTGGCCCTTTCGAAAACACCTGTGAGGAAGATGCAGTCTCACCTGAAGCAACTATGTGGGGGTTGCAGGATAGAGATGTCTACAACCAGAAGGAATGTAAAGGGGGTTTAAAGTGATCGACACACAACGATCTAGTATTCTTTATCTTCCTAGGATCTACTGTGCAATGTATATCTATCATATCTAACACAGTAATGTAATAGAATTAAAGCAACAATAAAGAACAAAACACCAATCACACACACACCACAAGATATATGTGGTTCACCCTCTCTCTAGGGCTACGCCCACAGAACTGTGCTTTATGATATATTAAGATGAAAGCATACAGTTCTCATCTACGCTCTTAGCCAACAGATCTTCTCTCTTCTTCTCTCTATCCCTTCCCTCCCTATGCACCCAGCTGTAGGGTTGATCTTCACACCCAACTTAAGATCTTACAATACCATAAGGCTCTCGTATTTAGCTCTTCTCTCTCTCACAACAATAATAACTGATGTCAAAACAATACAACTAGATCCAACAAACTCGAACGAATCCTCTTCCCTTGTATAGGTTCTTATTTATACATTACTCACTCACTGACATCCTTAGGCTGAAACCTAGGTGTCAAAACCCTAGATACCAAAACCCTAGGTGTCTAAAACNGCGGTGCTCCAAAGCATCTAACCATGGCTTTTTCCTCTTGCTGAGTTTTCCATGATCCTTCCTCCTTGCTGATCTGTCATCCTCGATCTCCTCGTCCAATGGCTTGCTTTTTAGGACTTCGCTCTGTCTTTTCTGCTCTTTTTCTCACTTCAACCCAGTAATAATCATTGTGTCTTCTGCGAAGTTTTCATTTTTCCTTTTCTTCCTTGTTCTTCGCTTTCTTCCCTAAATAAGGGCCAACAAAAATCCTTCAAGTAACTTGCAAATTTTGAGTAGACAGATTCAAAGCAGTCAGTGAGAAGAGGTACAGTATGACAGATTGATCAGTTGCAGTAGTGAAGACTTCATGATAGTACAATGACATATGGGTCAGCATTATGGACAATTTTGTGGCAAATTCATGGAAAATATGGATATATATGGATTAACAAGAACCCTTAGCAGGTTTGGAAAAATATATGACAGTGGATTCAGAGATTGATTCAGATAATGGTTCATAAATTGGTTCAGAGAGTCGTTCAAAGATAAAGGAACATTATCATAATGGATGATAATGACACATGCATATTTGAATTCTTATTCTTGAATGATTTTCATATATGTCATTTTATTATTCAAGGAAGAACCAATGGAAAAAAACTCCAAAAGTAAGTAGGTATATGAAGCCCTAAATGTCATCTACATGACATCTTACAGAGAAGTCAAGGGAGATATTCATCATATCCATGGACATAGAGTTAGATGTTTGGAGAGAGCACACATGCATGATTCCAGGGGATCATGATCATCATGACCTTAATATTGCATCAGAATTATATCCTTTTCCAAAGAGGGAGAGACTCTTCATATGCAAGGAGAGAGAGTAATCAGAGGATTATAAACACAGAGAAAGATCAAATGAATTTAGACAGAGGGAGCAACCCCAAAAGGAGATACCCTTTTCCATTGATGTAAAAGGGGGAGAGATAGAAACATTGATGAGGAGTATGGGAATGGATGTTCTCATGACTAAGTGTTTCCATCAATGTTGGTGTTGCCATTAGTGCCAAAGGGGGATATTCTCAGATAGTTGGATTAGTTTGATGGACAATTGGTTTGGATTGTTAGTTGTCATTGATGTTAACCATTGGAGATTGATATTGTATATTGATTTCAACCCTTAGAGATTGATGTCAACCCTTGGAGAATTTTGATAGTGAAGTCCAGTAGAACAAAGGTATAGGTAAGGGAATCGATTTGTTTTTAGGTATAGAGGCATGAATATTAGTGAATATGCATGTAAGACTATTCTTTATAGATAGTATATTTCATTTCATTTCTAGTGATATGTGGAACGTCACATAACTCCTCACAGTTAGAGAGTTATGGCCATGTGAATTTGGAAAACCTTCATGAGTTATCTAGAAGCCCCTAGAAGGTCAAATAAGTCAATTATTCCAGAAGCTCCTAGAAGAAGTGCACTAGTTAAATTGATGGTAACTAGGAGTTAATCATGGGTATAGTTGTTTCATTAAGAAAATAATTAAAAAAAAATTAGTTGCAACAAGAAGTTGTGAGTTTGGAAATTATGGTAAAGTATTTGTGATGAGAAGATTGAATAGTCAAAGTGGTTGACCAAGAAATAAATTAAATAATAAAGTGGTTGCAACAAGAAGTTAGTTAAGGGAAAAGAAATTATGAATTGAATAATTATAGAAAAATTAGTTGCAACAAGAAGTTGTGAGTAAAGAGAAATTATTTAAATAATAAAGTGGTTGCAACAAGAAGTGGTGAGTTTACTATTTATGGATAAGTCAAAGTGGTTGCAAAGGAAATTAATTAAATAATAAAGCTAGTTTCAACTAGAAGTGGAGAGATTACTATTTGTGGATAAAGTGGTTGTAAGTGGACAAGTGGTTAGAAGTGGGTTTCCCTATAAGAAGGAAGTTGGGTTAAGTTGGTTAGAAGGTAACCCATTGATGAAGCTACATGGAATTATAAATAAGAGAGCAAGGATCTCCCATTAGCACATACCCTACATATTTGAATATCATTGAATATCTATTTTGTGAAAGGTCTATTGCAGGTACACATTGATACATCAAGTTACGCAAGTCTGCGGTAGTAAAGGAGGGTTGACGATGAAATTTTTTGAGTTGCAGAAATACTGAAAAAACACTAGTTTTTGAAGTGCATGTGGACTGTAGTGGAAAAGGGAACATACGTATGTGGGATGGCAGTATATCAGGGCACACACATTTTTGAAAATAAATGAAATCTTGAGTTGCTGAAGGAATCAGATACTCAGATTCTGAAAGCAAGCTCCGAGGAAGGTCTATAGTGATCAGGTACAACAGATTCAAAAGGTATGTCATATTCTTATGTGTAGTTGGATATTGTTGTCTCCATGAGATATGATTATGGGAGTTTGAGGTTTTTCCCTAGAGAGGTTGTTGGGTGTATGAAACTTATGGTATGAGCTATATCTACAGAAATAAAACACTGGTATGTTGGTATTATTAATTAGTTCATCTTGTTGGTTCAAGTGTTGAGACATAGTGTGTATTTCTTGGTGCATGGTTGAGGGTTTTTGGTTGTGATGTGTTAGTGAAATTGTTGGTTAGTTTGAGGAAGATCTATTATAGTACATGGATGGTACATGTGTGAGTGTTATTGGTATATCTTATGGTACATTATGAGAGGATTTTTTTAGTGGTATTGATATATGATTGGTACACATTTGAGGCTACATAACAATGAGTTTTTTCACATGGTTTGATGTAAGGGTTTATGGTATTTGGATCATGGATTGTGTGATGTACTAATAGAGGAATTTTGTTGGTTATATCGATATATTTATTTGGTATATGGTTGAGATACATGTTGGGACATAGAGTTGATGAGTTGACACATACATGAGGTGTATGGTATGGTGATGTTGGTATATCTTAATGAGTCATATTTTAACTTGTTGATACATGATTGGTACATGTTTAGAGGCACTTTCTAGTAGTATTTTTGACACATGGTATATAGATGATGTGGTATAGATATCTTGATATATTAGTAAAATCACATCTTGGTCTTGGTAATGGTTATGGGGTATTGTGATGTGCATAGTTGATGCACTTGTGATGGTACAGGCTGTGTGAGTGATTGATGTACAAGGTTGATAGTACAGGTTGATTGGACATAGTGATAGGTTGTAGGTTGATTTGACAAAGGAAACAAAGTGTCTGAGATTCACAAAATGTGAAAACCTTAGATTTATGAAGGTGTACACAGGCTGTAGTATGGACATGCCTCGTACATATGCATGATGCAGTATAGACATGGCACGTACATATGCGAGCTGCAACATATAAATGGCATGTACCTTTTGGTATTTGTTGGTACATGTTGAATTCTGGTATAAGATTGATTACAAGATATTGGTATAGGTTGGTTACAGGTTGTTGGCATAGATTGGTACATGTTTAAAGTGGTATATCTCATAGGGACAATGTGGATGTGGTTCCATCATTTGACACTTATATTTCAGGACGGTTGGACAGGGCAAGGATAGGTGGTTGTAGCCACCTTCTGGTTGTAACCAAAGAACATAGGGGGCTGTAGCCTCCTTTTGGTTATAGCTAGAGAATTGGGCAGTTGGAGCTTCCCTCAGGTTGTAGCCTGAGAAAATAGGGGGTTGGAGCCTCCTTCTATTTGTATCTAGAGAATTAGAAGTTGGTGCTTCCTTGAATGTAATTATTAAAGACATATAAGAAACAAATTTCGTGGTTTTATGTCGCATTGGGTTTCCACATAAAATATTGGTGTACTGTGCATTGTGTGGATGTATCTATTATTGTTTATTATGCACTAATGGATGTTAGTGTTATATGATGAAATAACATATTAATGATGAACTAATGAACATTGTTGAATAAGTTAAAGGAATATAAATTGTGGTTAAAAGGATTAAAAAGTGGTATAAATTTCTCATTATTGATTCACCTCCCCTCTCGGTAATCCAACAATTGGTATCAGAGAAGGTTCCTTCATGAAACAATTTAACCACTGGAAGGAGATCATGGATTCTTCTGAGAATGGGGTACCACTGTTTAATGGTCAGAATGGTATAAAGTATGGGATGTGGAGCATAGGGACGAGAACCTTTTTAGAGGCATAGGGATATTATATTTGGTATTCATTTGTGATAGTATACAATGCTGCAAAGAAGGAAAAGACTACATCCAAAAGGGAATTGAAGAAGAATAAAAAAATAGCAATGGATTTCATCTGGGAAGGATTACCTGATCTGGTAAGAGAAAAGGTTGCTAAATGTTCATAAGCTAAAGAAATTTGGGATAAGTTACATAATATCTATTCTTCACCCATCATAGAGTCATAGAATGTCAAAGAATATGTAGGTACATATCAAGAGGAAGGATTTTCATCATGTCAGACATATTCAAAAGAAGAAGAAGAAGAAGAGGATGTTCATCACGTTCATCATGTTCCATATGACTTGCTGGGTCACTCTCCCCTGTATATTTCTGCACAATGTTTTCTTCTTGATCCAGGTGGATATTTGTGGCCACCCACCTATTCCAACTAGCTCAAAACAATCTTCTGGCAATTTACTATTTTTAGCAGTTTTTCAGTTCCTAAACTTCCGAGGCCATTTTGAGGGCCTAAATGAAGTTTTTTCGGGATCAATCACCTCAATGGTGATCAAAGGTTCTGATCGAGCCCGAAAAATGAATCTCCTCAACTATACCTTTACAACAAGCTATCGTTCACCCCAAACAAAGATCATATGCCAAAATTACGCCCCCGAGAAGTTGATACACCAAACTACCCAAAATGGGGTCCACAAAATTGTTGGATTTTCATCTTCCGAGGTTAGGGATTTGGATTTTATTTATTTTAAAAAAGGCCTTTGGAGCCTCATTATAAAAATCATCTTCTTGTGTATGTGAGTAGCTATCACATCTTTTCTTAGAGATAATATTCCACCATTCTAGTGAGTCTTTCACTCTATATTTCTACAATTTTGCACATTTCATTCATTAATAGAAATTGTGTATTACTGTATTTCTATGTTTATGGTTGCATATCTGATATATTTATGTTATTTTATTGGATATATGAGATATATCTGTACATTTATTTATTATATATTCTCTCTCATTTTGTGCCGAAAATAAATCCGGATCAGTGGTATCAGAGCAGGCTGCTCTTGATCATTTTTCAGTGCATGTCCCTGACGAGGTCCGAGTATAGAAATTTGGGTCTTGAGACTATCTCTCTTGAGGAAAATATCTCTCGCATGGCCAAGAAACCCTCCATGGAAGAATAGAATAAAAATGATGGAGCAAAATATTCTATTAATCTATTGCTTGAGCAAGCTCTCACGCGACAGAGGGACGAAATGATGGACAACTTTTCCCACATCCTTCAACGCCTGCCAACAACAACATGTGCGTATTCATAAAGAGACCACTTTGTAGGCACCTCACCTTTCAAGGTACAAGTTAATTTTGATATTCCCATATTTGAAGGACATATAGATGCAGATGCCCTATAAAAATGGTTAAATCTGCTAGAAGGTTATTTCTCTGTTCACAATTTTTCCAATAAGGAAAATATCACCTTCGCACTCCTTAAGGATCTCCCTCATGTCAATTATTGGTGGGAAAATTACTGGGAGAAAAGTTCCACAAAATACTTTGAGATATATGGGGCTGAGCCCACTTGGGATTTTTTTGTGGATGCGTTCAAGGAACAATATTACCCTATTGGAAACTATGATGACCAATACATGAGATGGAACACACTATGACAAGAGAGGGCCCAAGAAGTGTCGAAGTTCACAAATACATTCCATACCTTGTGCACTATTGGCATAGGGGCAGACCCAGGGTTCAATGCTCAATATCGCACCAATACAACCCTAACTACCGACCCTTTCGGAAACACCTGCGAAGCAGATGAAGTCTCACCCGAGGTAGAGGCAGGGGTGGTTGTAGGAATCCAGTGTATTGAACCTTAGCTGGGACACATACCTGTGATTACAAGATTATATCAAAGAACTTAGTAGGTACAGTTCAACAGTATCTAACCAATACCTACTTCGTAGTTACAACCCTAATCACAAAGCATCACAATATTCACACAGATCTAGTATATTGGAGCACTAAGCACATTCACATAGGTTAGATCTATCACTTATTCATATTATTAAGCACAAAACATCAACAGATCTATATATCATATATCTATTGTAAGAACTAAGCAAGTAAACACGTAAACACATCAATACATCGCAAAAATCATAACAACACAGGATATACGTGGTTCACCCCCAGCCTAGGGATACACCCACCAACTCTTATTCTCTTTTATTATCTTCTGTCAATATTCTACATGCACAGAGCCACAAGATCCTACTCCACATAGGACATGAGATCTGCGTGCACCTCTCTAGATCCTCCTTCCCCGAGTTAGGTTATAGCACAAATATTCTACTCAATCCCTTACAATCACTTGCACTTATCCTTGCAAATCTCACACAACATGCACAAAGCATGTACAACTATCATCTGTACTTAGCACTTGGTATCACACACTTGCGCATTTTCACTTAGCATCACATACACCTCCTACTTACATCACCTATATTTCTATTTATACATTACAAAATGGGCCTAAACATGGGTAAACCCATGGAACACATCCCCGTACCCATTACATAATCCCAAAACCCAAAATTCCCTTAAAAAGGGGTCGGGATCCCATGATCTCTGCTTCGACTTGTGCTCCACCTTCGATAGCCTGTCGAAGTCCCAAAATAGGTCAATCATGACCAATGATCCTCAAAACTTGGTCAAGGGAAAACAGGCCCCCAACACTCACCTGTGACCCATCCTGAGTCACTCTAGTCTGGGTAGCTCTGCTTCAAAAGCCTCGAGCTTGGCTCGAGTTGCTTCGATCTGTTGCTGCACCAAGGTCTCCTGCTTGATGAAATCTTGGATAAGTGCTTCGTTGACAGGTTCCTCTAAGAGCTATTCGATTGTAGTGACTATTAGTTTCCAATTTGCTCCTTGGCCTTTAATATCCTCAAACAATTGGCACACTTTGTCTTGGACTGGTTGGAGCCTCTGAGTCACTTCCATGACTTTGCTCTATATGGTGTGGACCTGCTGTTGAGCAGTGTGCTGTTCCTGGGATTGCTTCATCCTTTCAACTGCTGACATGAGCTTCAATTGTGCCTGTACTATTGCTTCTTGCTTCTTTGGCTCCTGGAGCTGTGACTCTAGTGCCTTTATTTCAGGGTCTTCAGTAAGTTGCTCATAGGTTTGTGCACTTCTACTGCTAAGTTTTTTACATTCTAGAGTGAATGCTCTGATCCTCTCAACTGTGCTTCGGGCAGTGGCTTCCCTTTGATCTCACACGTCCTGCGGGGTACTTGGAACTATTTATAGCTCTAGGTCTGTGATTCTCTGTTGAAGCTGTGCTACTTACTGCACCACTGGTTCTTCTACCTTTTTCTCTTATCCTGTCACAGAGAGAAGTGCTTTGCTGACTGCTTCTTTGAATCTGAGCTGTTCTGCGAGCAACTGATCTCTCTCTTGTTTGACCTGCGCTCTCTCCTCTTGAAGCTTGGTGTGGAGGTCATCCTTCTCCTGTTGCGCAACTCGACGTTGCTCTATCACTTCCTGTTGTGCTTGCTTCAGGGCCACTGTGGTCTGTTCTTTCTCTTCTTTCTCTTGAAGAAGGTGATCTTCAGTCGCATCAACTATTCTGCGGATTTGGGCAGGTTCATCTCCCAACTCTAGTTCTTGTGATGGTGAGGGGCGTAGTGGATACTGCACGGTTGTATTGAAGGGCCTGTTGTACCCCTCTGAGTTCTATCTAAATCCTATCATACATGGATTCTTGCTTGGCTTCAGTGTTTTGCATAATATCTTGAGAGGCGTCTGATACAGCTGTGATGATGAAGTCGAAGTCATCGAGCATGAGCACAGTCTGCAGTTTGGTCTTACTAGCTATGGATTTCTTCCTCAAGGTGGGTTTCATGGGGGAAACCTTTCTTTTCTTAGAGGGATTAGCCTCATCAACATGATCCCTAGGTGGTGTTACTTTTCCTTGATTCTGCTGATAATCTTTTCAATTGCTTTCTTCTTTATTGGCTTCATCATCACCTCCTTGTCCCGGTGATTCTGAAGCGGTTTCTTCTGATGCGCTGCTCAATTTTTGTACCTCTTCGGTCTTCTTCCTTCTGCTGGTTCTAGGTGTGTCATGAGTGGCCTCTGAGCTACCAATGAGTTCAGGATCAAACATTTCTATGGGGTCAGCAGGGATAAGGAGCTCTGTAGATCAGTCATTGGTTATATCCTCGAGGTCCTCCTCTGTGAGATTATAGTATGAATGAAGCTCTTCTTTATGCTCATTTGTGCGCACAATGATATAAATAAAGTGCTGTACTGCATAGAACTTCATGAGGGGTTTGAACTGGTGCAGGGTGTTCTACATCATACGAAGGATGACCCCAATAGCCTTCTTCAACTAGAGATAGTATGTGTGAAATACTATGTTTGAATTCCACTATTTTCCCATATCGCTTGAGTACTAGAGCCTGGTGAACTTCACAACGAGTGGTTAAAATGGCTCAATGTCCGGGAAGGTCGCACCTTCCGACATTTACCAAGCAGTAAATGCGATGAGGATCAACAACTAGCTGAAATGGAACTTATAGCCCTGATCCCGAGCTTCGTGACAATCCAACTCGAGCTGGTTGACTAAGTACTTCACCCAGTTCATTTGGAGTCCTTCTACACATTTTCTGGTGAGGTCAACAACGAACCCTGGGACTTGCGTAGGTCTGTTCTTTCTCACTAGCTTTCCTGCGATCAACTGGCAGGCTAGGTGTGATGTGCCATTATGGATGGAAGCTACCTTGTAGCCTCATGTCCCCTTTTCTACATCACCATATGTGTCTTTAATCCTCTAAGCTAGTGCACGGACTACAACCTTCCCTGTGTAGAAGTCCTGTGGGTCGGGTCCCTGCATGCTCAATCCGATGATCTTATGGATCAGTGTCGAATTGAATGTGATGCATCTTTCTATCCATAGATAGCCACCTTGGTAGCATGATAGCAGGAGCTTGACACATACGTTAACCTTCCGGTGCCTTCCAAAATGTGGAATCTTCATCACATTTAGGATGGTGGACTATGCGAGGTTCATAGTCCATGGTTGCGGGATTATTTTTGAATTCGTCTCCTTTGTCCTAGTCAAATATCTATGCGGGGAGAGCATACTGTGGTTCTTGCGGTCTTCTAGGTTGAAGTTGCTGAATTTTAATGTCACGATCTTATCCTGTTATGTTCTAACTACACCTATCCCCTTTGGGAGGTACGCAATAACTAGGGTGTAATCGAAATCCCTTGGGACACTTCCACGACTCACCGTGCCAGCCAAAGGTGGGATGTAGTTGGGCAAGATAGTCGTGATTAACTTCCCATTCACCAAGTCATCTCGATGCTTAGTTCTCTTCTCTACTGCAGCTCAGGATGGTCCAGATCCACGAGCAGTCGACGGGGAGGCTTGCACTCCTCTCATCGATGAGGCTCGAATACCCGCGGACATTACTTTCTCGGCCATTAGATCGATTAGAACTTCTTCGACACACTTTTCAGCTGCACTGATTTCGTTTGACATACATGCTCAAGATTGGATAACTTAGATTGATGAATGGGTGCTCAAAGCAATAGAACAGGTGTCGAGCTTAGTAAACACAGCGCGCTAGCAATTATTTGACTTGGATACAATTCACAAAATTGTTCTTGGTGCAAGATTCAATGGAATAAGTAGATAGAGATGTAACGGGTCTTCTCCAACTGACAAGAGGCCTTCATCAATGCGGTTCTGTCCGTTGTGGCACAGTCCCAACGGTCTGAAGATGAGCTTTCTGGTCATATCTGCTGTTCTAACCATTTTGGGGCATCGGTCTAATGGTCATAATGCTTCCAATGGTCATATCTATTCACCATGGTGAAGTGCCATGTTGTGTTGTTCTGATATCCCAACGAAGTTCCAATTTTTCAAATCTTCCTTCTACGAATTCCCCTCTGGAAAATTCTGCAACTTTGCTCTCTTCTTACTGAGCTTTCTAGCTTTCCTCCCTGTGATCTTCGTCTTTGTATTCCTCTTTCCATTCTGATTCTTATCTCCTTTTGGCATAGTAACTTCGCGCTGTTGAGATTATTTTATAGGGTTCAAGGGAAATACTTCTTCTCTGTCTGGGGTAGGTGCTCCACTCTTCTGTGAGTCTTCTTGTGTTCTTTCAACTTCGATATCCAAGTTTCTAGTTCTAAACAACTTCGATCTATTCTCCCGTTCTTCAATCAAGTGCACTATCATCCTAGTCATGAAATCTTTTAATTCTTTCTTCTTATGTTCTAAGACTTCCTCTTCTTTTCTTATGGCCTGATCCTTCTCAATCCAGGTTTTTCCTTTTAACATAGAAAATGGGGTGCTACTCTCAATAAATTTAACAACCTCAAAATCTTCTTCTGTCAAAGTTCCATGAGCAATCATAGAAATATATGTGAGTCTTTCACATAGGGTTATCAACTTTCCTCTGAATAATCCTATTCCTCCCAATGAAGGAATCATAGCTTTCCTAAAATTTCCCAAGTTTTTTCTGTCATGATATTCACCTATGTTTCTTCATCTAGAACACAGTCATGTTGGCAAATATTTAACAGACAACGAATGCTTGTCATTGATGGAAAGTAAAACAATGAATATGGCATGAGAACAGGAATTCTGTAACAGACAAGAATAAAAACAGGAACAAAATATAAGTTTAGGAAGACCACCAGGGCAACAATGATCGAATGACAAGATCAAAGTGCGGAGGAGATTGTTGGCAAATATTTAACAGACAACGAATGCTTGTCATTGATGGAAAGTACAAAAATGAAGATGGCATGAGTATAGGAAGTCTGTAATAGACAGGCATAAAAACAGGAACAAAAGATAAGTTCAGGAAGACCAGTAGTTCAGGAAGAGAGTCAAAGGAATGGGGTTCCCTAACCTCTCGAAATCGTGATATGAGAAATCGTGACTTAATCTGAGATGTCAGATCAAGGTTTGATCTGGACCGTTGATCCCAATTCATTTCAGAGTTTCACGGATCGAGAGTTGGAGATGTCAAGGAATATCAACCACAGGAATCCCGAAATCGCAATATGCGAAATCATGACTTAATCTGAGCCGTCAGATAAAGGTTTGATCTGGACCATTGATCCCAGTCCATTTCGGAGTTTCGTGGATCGAGAGTTGGAGATGTCAAAGAATATTAACCACAGGAATCCTGAAATCGCGATATGCGAAATTGTGATTTAATCGCAACCGTCAGATCAAG
>JASDQU010245395.1:97268-112301 GCA_032191745.1 Picea mariana | reverse complement strand
ATGAAATCTTTTAATTCTTTCTTCTTATGTTCTAAGACTTCCTCTTCTTTTCTTATGTCCTGATCCTTCTCAATCCAGGTTTTTCCTAGTAACATAAAAAATGGGGTGTTGCTCTCAATAAATTTAACAACCTCAAAATCTTCTTCTGTCAAAGTTCCAAGAGAAATCATAGACATCTATGTGAGTCTTCCACATAGGGTTATCAACTTTCCTCTGAATAATCCTATTCCTCCCAATGAAGGAATCATAATAGGCTTTCCTAAAACTTCCCAAGTTTTTTCTGTCATGATATTCACCTATGTTTCTTCATCCAGAACATAGTCAATTTTGAAGTCTCCTATTCTTGTTTCTATGAACTTTTTTTCTTTGAAGATCTCTGGTAAGTTGATATTTCTTTGAACATTCAGGGTTTCTTTCATTTGTAGCAATACATTCTCTGATTCTTTCTGGGGTTCTCCCATGGTATTAGTTTCTTGATCTTCCTCAGGGTTGTCTTGTCTCATATTCATTCTTTCAACCTTAGAAATCATTCTAGGGAAATCCAAAATTTCGTGGTCCATAGCTTTACAACAAAGACAACTAGGTCTTCTACCAGGGAATTCCTTAGCAAGATGTCCCTATCTTCTGCAACTATAGCAAAGAGTTACTCCTCTCTTTATTTTGAACGATTCCCAACCTTTCCTGTACTGTGCACTAGGGTCACAGTAACTAACCTGTAAAAAATTATTTCTAGGATCCTGCATCCATTTGTTAGTCCAAACATTCTTTCTATGCATAGGAATAACATATCTTTCATCATTTCTATCAGATTTACTCATATCAAATCTTCTTTCTTCTAGTCGTGCCCTAGTTTTCAGGCTAGGATAAAATTTATCAAACATACCTAGATTCATACTTTAAAAATAAATATTTCCACTTATCTTACCTTTTCAATCAAAACTTTTCACCATTCTTACCTTTATCAGAGCAAGAAGCTTCAATATCTTACCTCTTTTCTTCAGATATAACTTCTCTTCTTAACATAGATCTTTACAGGTCAAGTTGAATACTGCGCACTAGGGCAACAGATCTATGAACAAAGCTTCTCTTTTTCTTTACTTCAGTTCCTAGCAATCATAGTTTCAAGTCCTGACAACAAAACCATTTGTTGGCACAGGCGAAGACCTAGGGTTTAACGCTCAAGAGCACACCAAAAAAACCCTAACTACCGACCCTTTCGAAAACACCTGTGACGCAGATGAAGTCTCACCCGAGGTAGAGGTAGGGGTGGTTGTAGGACTCCAATGTATGCAACCTTATCTGAGACACATATCTGTGATTACAAGATTCTATCAAAGCACTTAGCACTTAGCAGTTACAGTTCATCAATATTTAACCAATATCTACTTCGTAGTTAAAACTCTAATCACAGAGCATCGTAATATTCACCCAGAATTAGTATATTCGAGCACTAAGCACATTCACATAGGTTAGATCTAACACTCATTCATATTATTAAGCAAAAAACATCAACAGATCTATCTATCATATATCTATGCCAAGCACTAATCAAGTAAACACATAAACACATCAATACATTGCACAAAGCATAAAAACACACGATATATGTGGTTCACCCCCAGCCTGGGGCTATGTCCACCAACTCTTCTTCTCTTTTATTATCTTCTGTCAATATTCTACATGCACAGAGCCACAATATCCTACTCCACATAGGACAGAAGATCTGCGCGCACCTCGCCAACTCCTCCTTCCCCAATTTAGGTTACAGCACAAAGCTTCTACTCAATCCCTTACAGTCACTTGCACTTAGCCTTGCAAGTCTCACACAACATGCACAAAGCATGTACAACTATCACCTACACTTAGCACTTGGTATCACACACTTTTGTTTTATACTTATCATCACATACACCTCCTACTTACATTTCCTATCTTTCTATTTATACATTACAAAATGGGCCTAAACATGGGTAAACCCATGGGCCACATCCCTATACCCGTTACATAAGCCCAAAACCCAAAAATCCCTAAACAAGGGGCCAAGATCCCATGATCTCCTCTTCGGCTTGCGCTCTGCCTTCAACAACCTGTGGAAGTCCCAAAATAGGTTAAACATCACCAAGGATCCTCAAAAAATGGTCAAGAGCCAACATGCACCAAGTTGGGTATTAAAGACTCTGAGTGACATTTGGTTCTGAACACAGATACATTCAAACTGAAATGGATTTTATGGACATCTTATCACTGGGTGCTTCTTATTGATATGATGTTAAAATCGATAAGAAATTTAAGCACCATAACAAATGGGATTTCGGTTCTACAAATCCGTAAAAACCAAAGAATGATAAAGAAGGCCCTAACAAACAACCTCCAGAAAACTAGTCCAAGCCACAGGAAAGGAAGGTTAACAAAAATATGAAGAAGGACACTAGAAAGTGTTGTGATTTCCACAAAATCCCCTGACACAACACTGATGAATAATGCTCAAAATAATCATTGGCGGCCGAGATTAAAGACAAGGAGCCAAACCCTGATTTAGAAAATAATGGGAAAAGACAGATCATCGACGCAGACCCCACTGCTATTGTCACGACCACAACAATTCAACCTAAAGAACCAATAGATCCTGAAGAGGGGGATAAACTTTTTCATTCACATATGTGGGTGAAGGGGACCCCACTACATTTTATTGTTGATAGCGGAAGCCTAAAGAACCTCATTTTAAAAGAGGTTTTCAAACAGTTGGGATTATCGAAAACACCACACCCGCAACCATACACCATCGGGTGGCTTCACTAGGGACGAGACCTCCATGTCAGTCAACAACGTCGATTTTCATATGACATCCAACCCTTCAAGTATGAGGTATTATGTGATGTTTCCCCACTAGATGTCTGTGATGTTCTTTTGGGCCAACCATATATGTGGAAGCGCCAAGCTATTTATGAGTCTCAACCCTATAGTGTCATTGTTACTCTGGGGGGTCATATCTACATGATACTAGTGGTAGTTCCAACAACTGTCCCACCTAAGAAGTGCTGCAAGGTAGTATATTATACTATAAAATTCAGCTTCTTCACAGTCTGTTCAAAAGGTGAGCAAAAGAACACCGCAACCACTGTAGCCTCAGTCCAAGCATGTTTTGTCTAACAGAAGTAGGTCGACAAGATTGAAGAAAAAAACAAGGATTCATTCTTCACATAGTCATCTCATGTATCCATATTGGTTAAAAAGGTCCAACCCTTCCAGCCATAGGTTCATGACATCCTTCAAAAAGCTAAGCAACGCAATTTCTCTAGCAAGACAAGCAAATCATCAAGATGCATATCCAACAAATGCTTGTTCGTCTCCCCTGGGCACTCAACGCAATGGAGAAAAATTATTCTTAATGAGGAAGGATTCATCTAGGTGGATATCGGTGGCCACCCACCTATTCCAACTGGCTAAAAATAGTCTTATGGCAATTTACTATTTTTAGTAGTTTTTCGGTTCCTAAACTTATGGGGCCATTTTGAGGGCCTAAATGAAGTTTTTTTGGGATTGAGAACCTAAATTTTATCCAAAGGATTTGATTGATCCCCCAAAATGAATCTCCTCGACGATACCTTTCCAACGAGCTATCTTTCACCCTAAATGGAGATCGTATGCCAAAGTTACGACCCTAGGAATTTGATACACCAAACTACCCAAAATGAGGTCCAAAAAACTGTTGGATTTTCATCTTCTAGGGTTAGGGTTTTGGATTTTATTTATGTTAAAAAATTCCTTTGGAGCCTCATTATAACAATAATCCTCTTGTGAATGTGAGTAGCAGTCTCATCTCTTCTCAGAGATAAGCTGCCACAATTCTAGTTAGTCTTTCACTCTGTATTTCTATAGTTTTGCACATTTCTCTCATTAATAGAAATTGTGTATTACTGTATCTCTATGTTTATGGTTGCATCTATGATATATTTCTGTAATATTATTGGATATATGATATATATATGTACATTTATTTATTATTTCTTCACTCTCATTTCGTTCCGAAAATAAATCCGTATCACTTCCTCAGTGCCAAACTTTATTTTCATTAGTCTGTTGCATTGTGACCAGTCTTTCATTCCCTCCCTATGTGTATCCCACCATCTGGTTGGAGTCACTTTTAATACCACATCTAGTGATAACAACCTTTTTTTTTGTGTACCCGTAACTCAAATTATTTTACAAACATACTTATATTATTTAATCCATCATACCTGGGCAGATTACATAGCTTTGTTCCAATCCAATGCATGGATCAAGTGATGTGCACACATCATCTAGTGGACCCTTCATGCATTCTCTGTTTCCAATTCTCTAGACCTTCTTCAGAATTTGACGCACATGAATTGATACTTTTCCAACTCAACACACCACTTGTTGTTGGGTTTACATAATTCTCCATCCACGTAGTCATGCTATATAAATTGTCAATGTCATTCCCTCTTTTTGGTTCTATGTATCTTTTCCTTCTAATGGGTCCAAGGCTGCAATAAATTTCAAATATCCAACCTCAATTATCATCTCCCTCCTCTTCAATTTTATGATCGCTTGGTTATCAAAATCCCATTCTAGTCCCATCAGTGTTGGATATGGTTGACTATCATCCACGATCTCAATAAATTCAAAGTCTGCCACACTGCACACCCCATCTATGTTCACAAGTACTCCTGTCAACTGACCAATCATAACTATTTTTTGCTAATTCTCTATCCTTGGATGAACATGAGACCATACCAACTTGGGTTTTCCCATTAAATCTCATGGATGCTCAGGTAACACATTCACTTCAGAACCTAAGTCCAAAATAATATTATCCACATCATACTCTCCAAATTGCGTGTTGAATCTGAATTATTCATTGGTTCACTTCCTACACAGTACCTAATTTACCATCCTTTGTGTGACAGGAGTTTCCCTTCCTCTTTTGCAATGATCAATCATGTCGTATAATGTACTCAACGTAGCCTCATATTTTATTAGCTTTACAAAATTTCTCAAGAATTCTCTTAGGGTACTTACCTTCCCCATTGGATTCTCTAGCATTGCATGATATTCTTTATGAGATGCAACTGATGTTGATTTCCCCCAATCCACTCCGAGTACTTCTTACCTTCCCCTTTGATATGTCTCCTTTTCTTGCTGAGGATCAAAGGCTGGCATAGACCCTGCTGAATTTATTACCCATTGTTTAGTCTACTTTACTTCATTTGTCCTATCAATCCCTGTTCTATCTCCTCCGCACGTAACAATGACTACTTTGGGTCCTTTATTGTGTATTTCAGTTGATATCATCTGCACATTCTGATTTAGATTCGGGTTCTGGTTTTCTCTGGCCTTCCACTTCACAAATAACTGGGGACAATCTTATGTCGATTGATCTAGTGCTCTACAATATATGCACATTGTACATGGATTCTGGCAATCATGGGCCAAGTGTCCAGGTTGATTATAGTTGTAACATATAATTGGTCCTCTTCCTCCTCTTCCAAAATTCCCTCTACCTCATCCTCGAACAAATTTTCCTCTATTCCCTTGATTTAAACCTATTTGATTGTTGTATTGCGGACCCCCCTGCTTCTTCTGTAGAATTTTATTCCTGGATTCTATAAATATTAGATGTGCACTCTCTCATTAAGTCAAACACATGACAATACTTCTCCTCATGTCCTATAGATTTGCAAAAATTTCAAAACAAGTTCTTTGGCATACTCTGGTACTTCTATAGTAGTGGACACTCAGTTGGGTGATGGACCCATTTATTACATATATCTCACTATCCTCCTCCCGATAATGGATTCAGTGCTCCTATCGCCAAATATTGCATGAATGTCGGACATTCGTCCTTGTAGTGGCCTTCAATCCTACATTTTGTACACTAGACTTGCTCATGTTTCTCCTTTTCCTTTGTCATATTTTATAGTTGAATTGTTAATGCAACCAACTGCGTCTGAAATTATGCCATTCCTCCACTATCTCCCACCAGAGATGACTCCATTTTCATCGAAATCTCTAGTGCCTCAGATTGTGACAAAACATTCTACTATATCAATGGCCTGTGAATGTGTGGTAGAAGCCTTGCAATAAACCATTCTTGTTGTTGTTGATCTAGGATCTAGAAATTTAATCTACCCATCACATCCTTAAATCTCTGGTCATAATCCCATATCAAATTTGTTTGTACTTGTTTGATCTCCTTCAATTTTGTGATGTACTACAGCTCCAACTTTGGTTTCTTGAACTCCTTCAATAGTTATTGCTTAATCTTTTCCAAAGTCCTAGCCTGTCCTATAGGCATGGTGCTCTATAACTTCATATACCATACTAGCACACAACCTCTAAATGTTGTTGCTAAATGCACAATCTTCACATCTTCATCATGTACATTCTTTGCGGCCCAAATTGTCTCGCAAAGAAACAAGTGTTTTTCTGGGTCCTTTGAGCCAATTCCTTGGAAATCATGCAACCTAAGAGTATTATCCACCATGAACACATTGTTCGATGCATTCCCTCCTCTTGGTGATTCTGGTTGAATCTAATTTTGACTTTGAGCACTACTTCCACTATTCTAACCGCTACTACACAATCCTCCTTGGATAACTACAATTGCTTTTGAAAAATATTCAAACATTATTTCTGATTGTGGTGATGCACACGGGGTCGTGGATTTGACACAAGATCCTGTTTGAGTAGGACTTGCTGGCTCTTTTATTGTTAGAGTGGACTAAAACTCCTCTTCATCTCCTCCTATGTATGGTACCTCCATGATTTAGACTAGTGTGCAAGGTTCTCTCCCCTTTGGCTCACTGCGTGGTTCTCTTCTCTCAGCCTCAATATTTTTCCTCTTATACCTCCTCCCTTCATGCAACTCTCCAAACCCGTATCCTTCCTCTAGTATACCTTATTATTTCATCCTCAGTCCCTCCCTGCCTCTTTCATTACTTCCTTCCTTATTTCAGACGATCCTCCTGTCATCCCCTAGTTCTTCTATGTGCGTGAACCCCTTAACAATTAGATTTCATTACCATCATGTTATTTTCACACAATAACATATTTATCATCTTATTTAACGAGTTCAATTATCTCTCACGTGGACCTTTGAAAAATACCTTTTTGCGACATTGTAAGATTTAATACAATCTAGTGCAAACTCTGTAACATACCCACCTAGTACGCTATCCAACCAAAAATCAGCTGCTCGAGTAGTTGGGTTACTTACAAAATTCAGTTTTCTTACCAATTTGGAAGTCCAATTCCTCGACGCTGCAACACTAAACCTTCTAGTTTTCTCCACTAATCTTTCCAGCCACTCTTTCAGAATAACTGGAAATTCACCAAATAAGTTTTCTTGCAGATCTATGAACGCAGACCTTTGCATCCATTGCTTGTCACTCATATGAGGGTTTCTATTATCTTGTCATGCAAATTTCCATTCCTTCCTTTCCAACTATTCTGATATATCCTTCTTAGTCAGCCTCCAACAAATCTTCTTAATCGCAAAGTCCCAGTCCCGACAATAGAACCATTTTTTGGTGGTCTTTTGTGCACGAGTTGTAAGACCCAAGGTTCAATTTATATAAGATGAACAAAATCCACCAGACACCGTCCCTTTCAACATTAACTTCTTGTGCAAATGAAGTCTCACCTGAGGTATCTATTGGGGTTGTATGAACCAAGCTTCTATAGTAGTAAGAAAATGGGAGGAAAACATTCGATTCATTCTCCCTTATTATGTTGTGCACATAAAACTATTCTGTTCAGTTATTAACTTACTCATGATTTAGATTCCCATACTTATCATATTCCATATTACTTTATAGATTTGTTACTATCACAATCATGAATCATTGCACCATACTGATCTATTATACTAAGCTATTCTATCACTATTACATATGACCAAATTTCCCATGGTTTTTCGTTGGTATTGCCACACTTATTCGTCGCAATTTCCATGAAATAAAAGACTATTTTGCATCACTATTTTTTCGTCGCTATATCCACGAACTAGATATTCATGGACATAGCGATGAAATATGCCCTCCACATGTCATCACCATAAATATAGGTTTACCTTATAAATTGTCACAATACAGATGAAACTTCATTGCAACAAGGATGGAAAACCCTGCCAATGTAAAAAAAAGAGTGGAAAGTTGTGATGCAAAAGTGTGGTGCTGGCATAGGGGCAGACCCAGGGTTCAGATCCAAGAGCGCACCAACAAACCCTAACTACTGGCCCTTTCGGCAACACCTGCGAAGCAGATGCAGTCTCACCCAAAGAAGTTGTGAGGGGGTTGCAGGACAAAGATGTCTACAACCAAAGGGAATATCAAGTGGATCTAACACAAGAACAAAACAACATTCATATATCAATTATCAACTTAGATCTATTATGCACATCTACTTATCTGATCTAATGAAGTAGTGCAATCATAGTATATCAATGACAGAGACATAATACCAATCACACACAACACAAAATATACGTGGTTCACCCTCTCTCTAGGGCTATGCCCACATAACTATGCTCTAATATTTTAAGGTAAAGAATACATTTCTTGTCCACGTGCTTAGATAGCAGGTATTCTTTCTTCTCCTCTCTTTTTCTTCCCTCCCTATGCACCCAGCTGTAGGGTTGATCTTTGCACCCAACTAAAGATCTTACAATACTAGAAGGCTCTCATACAAAAAACTTCTTTCTCACACACTGCTACTCACTCGATCACACAACGACAAGAAAACAACAATAATCATAACACAAACCCATCCCAGGTCCTCTAGACCTCTATTTATACATAACAATATCTCACTGACATCCTTAGGCTAAAACCTAGGTGTCCAAAAACCTTAAATACCAAAACCTTAGGTGTCTAAAACCTTAGGTCAACTTGACCTATATTTTTAGGGCTTCACTAGCCTGCCTTTCCTTCCTTCTCACATGGTGCTCCAAAGCATCCAATGGTGGATTTTTTTTCTTGATGAGTTGTCCATAATCCTTCTTTCTTTCTTATCTGTCATCCCTGATCTCCTCGTCCAATGGATTACTTCGCTCCGTCTTTTCTCCTCTTTTTCCCACTTCGACCCAGTAACAGTCACTATGTCTTTTGTGAAGTTCACATTCTCCCTTTTCTTCCTTGATCTTCACATACTTCCATAACCAAGGGCCAACAGCCCCCCAACACTCACCTGTGACTCATCTTGCGGCACTTCAGATCTCATCTTCCTGTTTTTCTTCGATTCCAGAGTGCGCAGTGCAGCCTCTACTTTATGCTCTATGCCTCCTTTTCCTCCTTGTGTAGACTATATTTTCTATGTCTGGTACCCAGTTTCAACTGCACCTGGTACCTAGACCCATTTCTTCTTGCATTTACTGAGAGATGCGGGGAAGCTAGTTGTCATAGTACAATTTCAACTGGCTCCCATTCACTAATCCTTCCTTCCACTCCCCATTCAGAGTCTTCAATTGTGTAGCTCCTCCCTCTGTAACATAAGAGATCTCATATGGTCCAAGCCAATGCGTTCTAAACTTCCCAGGAGGCTTCAAGAACTTACTGTCATATATCAATACCAAATCACCTTGTCTAAATGCCTTCTTCTTGATGTGCCTGTCATGATAGGCCTTCTCTCTTTCCTTCTGAACCTGTTGATGGAATCCTGCAATAAATATGTCTTCCTTCAATTCAACCAACTGTGCAAGCCTCTATTGAACAACACCAAGGTCATCCATATCTGTAAAGGCAACAATTCTTAGGCTTGGTACCAAATATTCCATTGGAACAACAACTTCAAGACCATATACCAACTTGAAAGGGGTCTTCATTGTCATCTTCTTGCAATAATCCCAATAATCTCTGACATTATCAAACTTTGGTGTCTTCTTTGTTCCAATAATGACCTTCTTAATCTTGATCGGCTTTCCAATAAATGGTATCTCAACTCCTAGTCCTTCTACATCTCTCTGGCCTTCTGTTTCTGTTATATTCACCTTCCTAGGATCATCGTTTTCATCAGCGTTGATGTTGTAACAGCGTTATAGTTTTTGGAGAGGCACAGTCCATTCATTCTCATCTTGCTCTAAAGGGAGGCTATAGGCCTCTTTAAATATTTTCTGTCTGACAATCTGTAGTTCTTGATCTACTGAAGGAAATTGACTTTCAAATAAGAAGGTAGTTATAAAATTATGAGTCATACCTTCCCAATCCGTAGTGATGAGTCTCAACTCTGCTTGAAGGTACTAGTTGATAGGTGTCGTTTCCAATGTGTTGATGAATTTGTGTACCCATTGTTCTTGAGGAACGTTTCTCCAGGCTTCCTCACAGCTTCACACATGGTCCTTTGGATAGATTCGACATGTGTATCTAACTTCGCATCCTTCTACTTGTGCTAAGAACCGCATTGTCATCAAGGTATGACATTGTACCCATTCCGTAATGCTGTGTTTATGTGTCCCCCACCATATTTCAGGTGTTGCTTTCAGGGATTCATCCATTGCCAATAATATATGTTGTATTGGTACACTTTCTTCAAAGTCAGACAAGAAGGTTTCTAAAGGATTCAGACCATCAAAGGTGGGTAAGTTTCTTACTATTGTGCCAATCCAGCAAACTTCTCTGATTAATCTAGCACATCTTCTTGTAAATACTTCATACATCTTATTCTTCTAATTCTCCAGTGCTTCTTCTGAGTCTGATGAACATGCACTATCACTTCGCCGGCTTAGGTTCCCATCGGCTGTAGGATTAATGTAATCCTACTGTCTGGCTGCTAGCTTGCATATATTTTCTAGTCCATATGTGTGGTCTTCTTCTCTGATAGGTTTTGTGTACCGTTGACCTTCATCTGGATCTAAAGGTGCAATGAACCTAAGGCCATATATTTCAAAATTCATATGTCTTTTCTTTAAATCAACCACAATGGAATTATTGAAGGCCCAATAAATTCCTAATAGTGCAGGATAAGGACGTCTGCCATCAACTATCTCAATTAACTCAAAATATGCAAATGTTCTTACTCCATCAATGTCCACAGGGACATGTTCCAATCTGCTAAATAGACTTACAACTTGCTGGTTCACCATCCTAAGCTTGATAGGAGAATAGATCATCTTTGGTTTTCCCACCAGTGCCCAGGTTTGCTTCATCATGACATTGACCTCCGACCCTAAGTCGAGGACTACATAATCTATCTCATACTCTCCTATTTGAGCATTAAAATGTAATTCCTTATTTGTCCTTCTCTTCTTACCAATTTGGTGTACTTCCCTATTTAGTAAGGGGTCTATCTTTCCTAGCTCATATTGTCTGATTAAATTTTGTAACTCTTGTACAACGCTTTCATCCTGAATCAACTTAATACAAGTATATAAAAATTCCATGAGCTTGCTTACCTCTTTTCCTTCTTTTGGCGAAGCAGAGTGATCAAATGCCAGAGAAATTCCATATTCTCTCACTTCTGATCTTGTCTTTGATGAAGAGCCTTGGTCTCCTTTGAACTATTTTCTAGCTTCCTCAAATATTTGTCTTTCTTTCTTTGCAGCAAAGGTTTGGGTTTCTCTGCAGCTTTCCTAATTCCTGAATCTTCTGTAGTCTTCCCTTGGGTCATTCTTTCATCTCCTGTAACAATGCCTCCTCTAGTTATAACAACGAATCTTGGGTATTCTCCGTGAGGCTCAACATATATCATTTTCACTTGCGGGTTCTGCTGAGGTCCTCATCTTTCCTGAAGCTTAGCTAGTAGCATGAGACAATCTTCTATAACATGGTCAGACGATCTGTAGTAGCCGCAAGTGGTACAAGGGTTCTGACAATCCCTTGCAAGGTGTCCTAGGTGTGCACAGTTATAACAAATGATCTGTCCTCGGCCTCGACCCATTCCTCCTCCTTGTCCTCTTCCTTTGAATCCACCGCGAGGATTGACATTTCCTCTCCCAGGGGAGTTATACTGCGTAGTGTTTCCTTCTTGCTGTACTTCACCTTGAGTCTTATATATGTCTCTCAACCTTTCATGCATGAGATCATAATCCCTACAATCCCTATCATCATGTCTTATGGAATTATAGAATGCATAGTACACATTTGTAGGTGTCTGAACATACTTTTGCATGTAGTAGCACTCACCATGGCGATGTCTATTTCTGCATACCTCACACCAAGGTAAGGTGACTTGCTTCAAAGGTCTCGGAGCTCCAGAAGCCAAGTATTCATTGAATAGGGGACAATGTTCCTTATCATGGCCTTTTGATCTGCATATGACACACCAGATGCCTTATATTTTATCTTTTCCCTTGTCTTTCTTCATATCTTCATCCTTGTTGGAAGCCCCACAATATTTTCAATTCTTAAAGCGACGAATCATAAATTTTATAGCTGCCTCCACTTAAACAGTTGAACATTTCTACTTTAAAGATGAATCTTGGGCTATAAAAGGTTTTTTTATTTTTCCTAGTTCTCGTTTTCATGCTTTGTTCATGACTGAAAGTACGAACGAAGCATTGAAACTTGTGAATTTATCGCTTTTGATTTTAACACTTATTTTCCTAAGAAAACTAATAATCATACAAATCTTTTTTAAGAATGATTTTTTGCTTTAAGGCCTATCTCATGTCAATGAAATGGTTGTTTTTAATTGCTCATTGTTATAAGGTCTACTTTGGACATTTGAATGATATACCGGGAATCGATTGATGTTAGACTATGATTTTGTTTCATGTATGATTCTTGTAAATCCTTATATGGTCGTTATGTTGGGATTTGTCAAACACCTCTCTTCTTGACCTTATAATGAGTAAGTCCACCCTTTACACATGATGATACTTAAATGCATCTGGTCGTATTTTGTACTCTGCTGATAGTGGAAGTTTGTAAAGGACATGTCCATCTTTTCTATCTAATTCTCGAGCTTTGTTTTGCACCCTTAGCGATTCATTACATAAAATTCATGATTTTCTTATGAATCCCCTCATGCCTTCATTTAATCGCACTAGGGTAATAGTGGGTTTTGTTCTTTTGGTTCTTTCCCTGGTCTCTTCTGTTTTCGAAACCCTTCATGCTTAAAGTGATCTCTTTCTGATTTCATGATTGTTGGTCTGTTTTACCTTTATGGCCCCTTTCATCTGAGTAGATCCGAATATCCTTGAATTTTTACACATTTTTTATTACATAGAAGAGTTTAATCCCATTTTTGCTTGCCAGAGACACGATTTTGCGGGAGATATTCTGCGCAAACCGTGACGAATTAGATCAAACCCTTGAAAACCCAGAACCAAAATGATCCCTTTTACCTTTATCTTGGGAAGTTTCTATAGAGACTAGATCATTGCAGAGATATGTCTCATTTTTTTGGAGGTAAATTTCTCAGTTTTTTCGTTCCGGTTGAGGAAAACATTTTTTTTCGTTTATTTTTATTTTGCTACAACAATTCCTGTAGAAGCTCCTGTAGTGGAAAAACCCTTGATAGAGAAGCCTCTCAGGATCTCAAGTGTCAGGCCTAAACTTTTGTATGAAAACCCTCACGCAAGGGCATTGCCCGAATCCCTTTATCAAGCTTGATAAAAAACCCACAGGCAATAGTGGAGACGTTCTGACACATGGCCGTGGACATCCTCAAACAACTATCACAGATCCACGGTGTGAAGTTTGTACAGACATACCTTTTCTTCAATTGCAAATCAAAACCCTCACTACTTAGATCGACTCATTAAAGGATGAAAATCATAGGCTAAAGTCCATTGTCCAAAGGAAAGGCAAGCGTTTGAAAACGACTAGGAACATAATAGTAAAGAATGTTGAGAGTGTAACATCAGTAGTTAATTCTGAGATCTTGTGAACAAATTTAACATGTAGTTATGAGGTAAAGATTTGTTTGTTTGCCTTAGTTGTATTGTATTTATTTTTTTCCAATTATACATATTTAATTAGATTTCTGTTGTTAAAATAAAACTAGCTATAGCTGATTCTGTTGCCAGTCTATTCTTATTCGAAATTTGGAAGATATTGGTTAAATTTATATTTGAATTTCTTTATTTCATCCTTTTCTTTCAGGATATCTGGCAGTTTATTGTGATCAAATGATATGAATCATTTATGGGCTTATTAGCCATATATTTGGCTCATTTTTGTAAAACAGAAACAAAACTTTTATAATTTTGAGAGATACAGTTTGATATGGAGTGGATTTATGACCCTCTATTTTTGTAACTAGTAAATCGTTTTTAGATTTGACCCTATCCTACAAGATAGGATGTTTAGTTTACAATAACTCTTTAAATACTACATATTTTTGTAATGGAGTCATCTTGGCCTGGCGCTGAAGGTGGACAATTTATTCACAAATTTGGACGGAACATACATTTTCATTTCAACTTTAGCTTTCTGTAAATGGTTTTTTCGTTTATGGTTTGTTTATCGTGATAAATTAATAGTTGTTGATAGCTTTAGTCTTCACAATTTGTTATGGTATTGGGATAATTTCTTTAAAATATCGTTCACATTTTGATGCTTCAGATATTGAAAAGAGTGATCATTCATTCAACCCAAATGACATGATTTCTCTTTAATTTTTGTTGAATGATTAAAAGCATGTTGTTACAGTTAGATTTATCTCAAATGTAATTGCTTGCAATCACAAAGATCACAGTGAATATTTGCATCTCTCATTCTGTTATTAAAACTCAATAGTCAACATATTGTTCTGCATTTATTCCGAACAGTTTCAAGGTTCATTGCAGGTTTACCTCTTGGACAAGATGGCTAGATGTTCTCTAATCGTACAGATGTTTGGGTGCATGCCGATTAACTCATTAATAGGTTAGCTTATTCCTTTTTGTTGTTTGTTTTTCATTGAAATTCAAATATATGGTTTGCCTTTGACCATCCACATACTTCTATTTCATAGTATATTTTTTTATTTAGTTTAGATTAATAAAGAAAAAAAAAAAATATCTTATGTGCTTTCTTTATCTGTTTTTTTTTAAAGAAGTCATTTTCTCACCTTGAGTTTTTGTAAGTTTAT
>JASDQU010245395.1:74849-96971 GCA_032191745.1 Picea mariana | reverse complement strand
TTTACTCTGCAGTTATTGGATAATAATGCTTCATTGATATAACACTTGGATTATATGGTTAAATTGCTCTATTACTGATTCACCCCCCCTCTCAGTAATCCAACATAGACTCTGAGTGACATTTGGTTTTGAACACAGATACATTCAAACTGAAATGGATTTTATGGAAATCTCATCACTGGGTGCTTCTTATTGATATGATGTTAAAATCGATAAGAAATTTAAGCACCATAACAAACAGGAGTTCGGTTCTACAAATCCGTAAAAACCAAAGAATGATAAAGAAGGCCCTAACAAACAGCCTCCAGAAAACTAGTCCAAGCCAGAGGAAAGGAAGTTTAACAAAAATATGAAGAAGGACACTATAAAGTGTTGTGATATCCACAAAATCCCATGACACAACACTGATGAATACTGCTCAAAATAATCATTGGTGGCCGAGATTAAAGACAAGGAGCCAAACCCTGATTCAGAAAATAATGGGAAAAGACAGATCATCGACGCAGACCCCACTGTTATTGTCACGACCACAACAATTCAACCTGTAGAACCAATAGATCCTGAAGAGGGGGATAACCTTTTTCATTCACATATGTGGGTGAAGGGGACCCCGCTACATTTTATTGTTGATAGCGGAAGCCTAAAGAACCTCATTTTAAAAGAGGTTTTCAAACAGTTGGGATTATCGAAAACACCACACCCGCAACCATACACCATCGGGTGGCTTCACTAGGGACGAGACCTCCATGTCAGTCAACAACGTCGATTGTCATATGACATACAACCCTTCAAGTATGAGGTATTATGTGATGTTTCCCCACTAGATGTCTGTGATGTTCTTTTGGGCCAACCATATATGTGGAAGTGCCAAGCTATTTATGAGTCTCAACCCTATAGTGTCATTGTTACTTTGGGGGGTCATCTCTACATGATACTAGTGGTAGTTCCAACTACTGTCCCACCTAAGCAGTGCTGCAAGGTAGTATCTTATACTATAAAATTCAGCTTCTTCACAGTCTGTTCAAAAGGTGAGCAAAAGAACACCGCAACCACTGTAGCCTTAGTCCAAGCACGTTTTGTCTAGCAAAAGTAGGTCGACAAGATTGAAGAAAAAAACAAGGATTAATTCTTCACATAGTCATCTCATGTATCCATATTGGTTAAAAAGGTCCAACCCTTCCAGCCACAGGTTCATGACATCCTTAAAAAAGCTAAGCAATGCAATTTCTCTAGCAATACAAGCAAATCATCAAGATGCATATCCAACAAACGCTTGTTCGTCTCCCCTGGGCACTCAACGCAATGGAGAAAAAATATTCTTAATGAGGGAGGATTTATCTAGGTGGATATCGGTGGCCACCCACCTATTCCAACTGGCTAAAAATAGTCTTATGGAAATTTACTATTTTTAGTAGTTTTTCGGTTCCTAAACTTATGGGGCCATTTTGAGGGCCTAAATGAAGTTTTTTTGGGATTGAGCACCTAAATTTTATCCAAAGGATTTGATTGAGCCCCCAAAATGAATCTCCTCGACGATACCTTTCCAACGAGATATCTTTCACCCTAAATGGAGATCGTATGCCAAAGTTACGACCCTAGGAAGTTGATACACCAAACTACCCAAAATGAGGTCCAAAAAACTGTTGGATTTTCATCTTCTAGGGTTAGGGTTTTGGATTTTATTTATGTTAAAAAATTCCTTTGGAGCCTCATTATAACAATAATCCTCTTGTGAATGTGAATATCAGTCTCATCTCTTCTCAGAGATAAGCTGCCACAATTCTAGTTAGTCTTTCACTCTGTATTTCTACAGTTTTGTACATTTCTCTCATTAATAGAAATTGTGTATTACTATATCTCTATGTTTATGGTTACATCTATGATATATTTCTGTAATATTATTGGATATATGATATATATATGTACATCTATTTATTATTTCTCCACTCTCATTTCGTTCCGAAAATAAATCCGTATCACTTCCTCAGTGCCAAACTTTATTTTCATTAGTCTGTTGCATTGTGACCAGTCTTTCATTCCCTCCCTATGTGTAGCCCACCATCTGGTTGGAGTCACTTTTAATACCACATCTAGTGATAACAACCTTTTTTTTTTGTGTACCCGTAACTCAAATTATTTTACAAACATACTTATATTATTTATTCCATCATACCTGGGCGGATTACATAGCTTTGTTCCAACCCAATGCATGGATCAAGTGATGTGCACACATCATCTAGTGGACCCTTCATGCATTCTCTGTTTCCAATTCTCTAGACCTTCTTCAGAATTTCACGCACATGAATTGATACTTTTCCAACTCAACGCACCATTTGTTGTTGGGTTTACATAATTCTCCATCCGCGTAGTCATGCTATATAAATTGTCAATGTCATTCCCTCTTTTTGGTTCTATGTATCTCTTTCCTTCTAATGGGTCCAAGGCTACAATAAATTTCAAATATCCAACCTCAAATATCATCTCCCTCCTCTTCAAGTTTATGATCGCTTGGTTATCAAAATCCCATTCTAGTCCCATCAGTGTTGGATATGGTTGACTATCATCCACGATCTCAATAAATTCAAAGTCTACCACTCTGCACACCCCATCTATGTTCACAAGTATTCCTGTCAACTGACCAATCATAACTATTTTTTTCTAATTCGCTATCCTTTGATGAACATGAGACCATACCAACTTGGGTTTTCCCATTAAATCTCATGGATGCTCAAGTAACACATTCACTTCAGAACCTAAGTCCAAAATAATATTATCCACATCATACTCTCCAAATTGCGTGTTGAATCTGAATTATTCATTGGTTCACTTCCTATGCAATACCTGATTTACCATCCTTTGTGTGACAAGAGTTTCCCTTCCTCTTTTGCAATGATCAATCATGTCGTATAATGTACTCAACGTAGCCTCATATTTGATTAGCTTTACAAAATTTCTCAAGAATTCTCTTAGGGTACTTACCTTCCCCATTGGATTCTCTGGCATTGCATGATATTCTTCATGAGGTGCAACTGATGTTGATTTCCCCCAATCCGCTCCGAGTACTTCTTACCTTCCCCTTTGATATGTCTCCTTTTCTTGCTGAGGATCAAAGGCTGGCATAGACCCTGCTGAATTTATTACCCATTGTTTAGTCTACTTTACTTCATTTGTCCTATTAGTCCCTGTTCTATCTCCTCCACACGTAACAATGACTACTTTGGGTCCTTTATTGTGTATTTCAACTGATATCATCTGCACATTTTGATTCAGATTCGGGTTCTGGTTTTCTCTGGCCTTCCACTTCACAAATAATTGGGGACAATATTATGTTGATTGATCTAGTGCTCTACAATATATGCACATTGTACATGGATTCTGGCAATCATGGGCCAAGTGTCCAGGTTGATTATAGTTGTAACATATAATTGGTCCTCTTCCTCCTCTTCCAAAATTCCCTCTACCTCATCCTCGAACAAATTTTCCTCTATTCCCTTGATTTAAACCTCTTTGATTGGTGTATTGCAGACCCCTCTGCTTCTTCTGTAGCATTTTATTCCTGGATCCTATAAATATTATATGTGCACTCTCTCATTAAGTCAAACAAATGACAATACTTCTCCTCATGTCCTATAGATTTGCAAAAATTTCAAAACAAGTTCTTTGGCATACTCTGGTACTTATATAGTAGTGGACACTCAGTTGGGTGATGGCCCCATTTATTACATATATCTCACTATCCTCCTCTCGATAATGGATTCAGTGCTCCTATCGCCAAATATTGCATGAATGTTGGACATTCGTCCTTGTAGTGGCCTTCAATCCTACATTTTGTACACTAGACTTGCTCATGTTTCTCCTTTTCCTTTGTCAGTTTTTCTAGTTGAATTGTTAATGCAACCAACTGCGTCTGAACTTATGCCATTCCTCCACTATCTCCCACCGGAGATGACTCTATTTTCATCGCAATCTCTAGTGCCTCATATTGTGACAAAACATTCTACTATATCAATGGCCTGTGAATGTGTGTTAGAAGCCTTGCAATAAACCATTCTTGTTGTTGTTGATCTAGGATCTAGAAATTTAATCTACCCATCACATCCTTAAATCTCTGGTCATAATCCCATATCAAATTTGTTTGTACTTGTTTGATCTCCTTCAATTTTTTGATGTACTACAGCTCCAAATTTGGTTTCTTGAACTCCTTCAATAGTTATTGCTTAATCTTTTCCAAAGTCCTAGCCTGTCCTATAGGCATGGTGCTCTGTAACTTCATATACCATACTAGTGCACAACCTCTAAATGTTGTTTCTAACTGTGCAATATTCACATCTTCATCATGTACATTCTTTGCGGCCCAAATTGTCTCGCAAAGAAACAAGTGTTTTTCTGGGTCCTTTGAGCCAATTCCTTGGAAATCATGCAACCTAAGAGTATTATCCACCATGAACATGTTGTTCAATGCATTCCCTCCTCTTGGTGATTCTGGTTGAATCTAATTCTGACTTTGAGCACTATTTCCACTATTCTAATTGCTACTACACAATCCTTCTTGGATAACTACAATTGCTTTTGAAAAATATTCAAACATTATTTCTGATTGTGGTGATGCACACGGGGTCATGGATTTGACACAAGATCTTGTTTGAGTAGGACTTGCTGGCTCTTTTATTGTTAGAGTGGACTGAAACTCCTCTTCATCTCCTCCTATGTATGGTACCTCCACGATTCAGACTAGTGTGCAAGGTTCTCTCCCCTTTGGCTCACTGCATGGTTCTCTTCTCTCAGCCTCAATATTTTTCCTCTTATACCTCCTCCCTCCATGCAACTCTCCAAACTCGTATCCTTCCTCTAGTATACCTTATTATTTCATCCTCAGTCCCTCCTTGCCTCTTTCATTACTTCCTTCCTTATTTTAGACGATCCTCCTGTCATCCCCTAGTTCTTCTATGTGCGTGAACCCCTTAACAATTAGATTTCATTACCATCATGTTATTTTCACACAATAACATATTTATCATCTTATTTAATGAGTTCAATTATCTCTCACGTGGACCTTTGAAAAAATACCTTTCTACGACACTGTAAGATTCAATACAATCTAGTGCAAACTCTATAACATACCCACCTAGTACGCTATCCAACCGAAAATCAACTGCTCGAGTAGTTGGGTTACTTACAAAATTCAGTTTTCTTACCAATTTGGGAGTCCAATTCCTCGACGCTGCAACACCAAACCTTCTAGTTTTCTCCACTAATCTTTCCAGCCACTCTTTCAGAATAACTGGAAATTCACCAAATAAGTTTTCATGCATATCTATGAACACAGACCTTTGCATCCATTGCTTGTAACTCATATGAGGGTTTCTATTATCTTGTCGTGCAAATTTCCATTCCTTCCTTTCCAACTATTCTGATATCTCCTTCTTAGTCGGCCTCCAACAAATCCCCTTAATCACAAAGTCCCAGTCCCAACAATAGAACCATTTTTTGGTGGTCTTTTGTGCGCGAGTTGTAAGACCCAAGGTTCAGTTTATATAAGATGAACAAAAAACACCAGACACCGTCCCTTTCAACATTAACTTCTTGTGAAAATGAAGTCTCACCTGAGGTATCTATTGGGGTTGTATGAACCAAGCTTCTATAGTAGTAAGAAAATGGGAGGAAAACATTCGATTCATTCTCCCTTATTATGTTGTGCACATAAAACTATTCTGTTTAGTTATTAACTTACTCATGATTTAGATTCCCATACTTATCATATTCCATATTACTTTATAGATTTGTTACTATCACAATCATTAATCATTGCACCCTACTGATCTATCATACTAAGCTATTCTATCACTATTACATATGACCAAATTTCCCATGGTTTTTCGTTGGTATTGCCACACTTATTTGTCGCAATTTCCACGAAATAAAAGACTATTTTGCATCACTATTTTTTCGTCGCTATATCCATGAACTAGATCTTCATGGACATAGCGATGAAATATTCCCTCCACATGTCATCACCATAAATATAGGTTTACCTTATAAATAGTCGCAATACAGATGAAACTTCATTGCAACAAGGATGAAAAACCCTGTCAATGTAAAAAAAAGAGTGGAAAGTTGTGATGCAAAAGTGTGGTGCTGGCATAGGGGCAGACCCAGGGTTCAGATCCAAGAGCGCACTAGCAAGCCCTAACTACTGGACCTTTCGGCAACACCTGCGAAGCAGATGCAGTCTCACCCGAAGAAGTTGTGAGGGGGTTGCAGGACAAAGATGTCTACAACCAAATGGAATATCAAGTGGATCTAACACAAGAACAAAACAACATTCATATATCAATTATCAACTTAGATCTATTATGCACATCTACTTATCTGATCTAATGAAGTAGTGCAATCCTAGTATATCAATGACAGAGACAGAATACCAATCACACACAACACAAAATATACGTGGTTCACCCTCTCTCTAGGGCTACGCCCACATAACTATGCTCTAATATATTAAGGTAAAGCATACATTTCTTGTCCACGTGCTTAGATAGCAGGTATTCTTTCTTCTCCTCTCTTTCTCTCCCCTCCCTATGCACCCAGTTGTAGGGTTGATCTTTGCACCCAACTAAAGATCTTACAATACTAGAAGGCTCTCATACAAAACACTTCTTTCTCACACACTGCTACTCACTCGATCACACAACGACAAGAAAACAACAATAATCATAACACAAACCCATCCCAGGTCCTCTAGACCTCTATTTACACATTACAATATCTCACTGACATCCTTAGGCCGAAACCTAGGTGTCCAAAAACCTTAAATACCAAAACCTTAGGTGTCTAAAACCTTAGGTCAACTTGACCTATATTTTTAGGGCTTCGCTAGCCTGTCTTTCATTCCTTCTCACATGGTGCTCCAAAGCATCCAATGGTGGATTTTTTTTCTTGATGAGTTGTCCATAATCCTTCTTTCTTTCTTATCTATCATCCATGATCTCCTCGTCCAATGGCTTACTTCGCTCCATCTTTTCTCCTCTTTTTCCCACTTCGACCCAGTAACAGTCACTATGTCTTTTGTGAAGTTCACATTCTCCCTTTTCTTCCTTGATCTTCACATACTTCCATAACCAAGGGCCAATAGGCCCCCAACACTCACCTGTGACTCATCCTGAGGCACTTCAGATCTCATCTTCCTATTTTTCTTCGATTCCAGAGTGCGCAGTGCAACCTCTACTTTATGCTCTATGCCTCCTTTTCCTCCTTGTGCAGACTATATTTTCTATGTCTGGTACCCAGTTTCAACTGCACCTGGTACCTAGACCCATTTCTTCTTGCATTTATTGAGAGATGCAGGGCAACTAGTTGTCATAGTACAATTTCAACTGTCTCCCATTCACTAATCCTTCCTTCCACCCCCCATTCAGAGTCTTCAATTGCGCAGCTCCTCCCTCTGTAATATAAGAGATCTCATATGGTCCGAGCCAATGCGTTCTAAACTTCCCAGGAGGCTTCAAGAACTTACTGTCATATATCAGTACCAAATCACCTTGTCTAAATGCCTTCTTCTTGATGTGCCTGTCATGATAGGCCTTCTCTCTTTCCTTCTGAACCTGTTGATGAAATCCTACAATAAATCTGTCTTCCTTCAATTCAACCAACTGTGCAAGCCTCTATTGCACAACACCAAGGTCATCCATATCTTTAAAGGCAACAATTCTTAGGCTTGGTACCAAATATTCCATTGGAACAACAACTTCAAGACCATATACCAACTTGAAAGGGGTCTTCATTGTCATCTTCTTGCAATAATCCCAATAATCTCCGACATTATCAAACTTTGGTGTCTGCTTTGTTCCAATAATGACCTTCTTAATCTTGATCAGCTTTCCAATAAATGGTAGCTCAACTCTTGGTCCTTCTACATCTCTCTGGCCTTCTGTTTCTGTTATATTCACCTTCCTAGGATCATCGTTTTCATCAGCGTTGATGTTGTAACAGTGTTATAGTTTCTGGAGAGGCACAGTCCATTCATTCTCATATTTCTCTAAAGGGAGGCTAGAGGCCTCCTTAAATATTTTCTGTCTGACAATCTGTAGTTCTTGATCCACTGAAGGAATTTGACTTTCAAATAAGAAGGTAGTTATAAAATTATGAGTCATACCTTCCCAATCCATAGTGATGAGGCTCAACTTTGCTTGAAGGTACCAGTTGATAGGTGTCGTTTCCAATGTGTTGATGAATTTGTGTACCCATTGTTCTTGAGGAACGTTTCTCCAGGCTTCCTCACAACTTCACACATGGTCCTTTGGATAGCTTCGACATGTGTATCTAACTTCGCATCCTTCTACTTGTGCTGAGAACCGCATTGTCATCAAGGTATGACATTGTACCCATTCCGTAATGCTGTGTTTATGTGTCCCCCACCATCTTTCAGGTGTTTCTTTCAGGGCTTCATCCATTGCCAATAATATATGTTGTATTGGTACACTTTCTTCAAAGTCCGACAAGAAGGTTTCTAAAGGATTCAGACCATCAAAGGTGGGTAAGTTTCTTACTATTGTGCCAATCCAGCGAACTTCTTTTATTAATCTAGCACATCTTCTTGTAGATACTTCATACATCTTATTCTTCCAATTCTCCTGTGCTTCTTCTGAGTCTGATGAACATGCACTATCACTTCGCCAGCTTAAGTTCCCATCGGCTGTAGGATTAATGTAATCCTACTATCTGGCTGCTAGCTTGTATATATTTTCTAGTTCATATGCGTGGTCTTCTTCTCTGATAGGTTTTGTGTACCGTTGACCTTCATCTGGATCTAAAGGTGCAATGAACCTAAGGCCATATATTTCAAAATTCATATGTCTTTTCTTTAAATCAAACACAATGAAATTATTGAAGGCCCAATCAATTCCTAATAGTGCAGGATAAGGACAACTGTCATCAACTATCTCAATTAACTCAAAATATGCAAATTTTCTTACTCCATCAATGTCCACAGGGACATGTTCCAATCTTCCAAATGGACTTACAGCTTGCTAGTTCACCATCCTAAGCCTGATAGGGGAATAGATCATCTTTGGTTTTCCCACCAGTGCCTAGGTTTGCTTCGTCATGACATTGACCTCCGACCCTAAGTCGAGGACTACATAATCTATCTCATACTCTCCTATTTGAGCATTAAAATGTAATTCCTTATTTGTCCTTCTCTTCTTACCAATTTGGTGTACTTCCCTATTCAGTAAGGGGTCTATCTTTCCTAGCTCATATTGTCTGATTAAATTTTGTAACTCTTGTACAACGCTTTCATCCTGAATCAACTTAATACAAGTATATAAAAATTCCATGAGATTTCTTACCTCTTTTCCTTCTTTTGGCGAAGCAGACTGATCAAATGCCAGAGAAATTCCATATTCTCTCACTTCTGGTCTTGTCTTTGATGAAGAGCCTTGGTCTCCTTTGAACTCTTTTCTAGCTTCCTCAAATATTTGTGTTTCTTTCTTTGCAACAAAGGTTTGGGTTTCTCTACAGCTTTCCTAATTACCAAATCTTCTGTAGTCTTCCCTTGGGTCATTCTTTCATCTCCTGTAACAATGCCTCCTCTAGTTATAACAACGAATCTTGGGTATTCTCCGTGAGGCTTAACATATATCATTTTCACTTGCGGGTTCTGTTGAGGTCCTCATCTTTCCTGAAGCTTAGCTAGTAGCACAAGACAATCTTCTATAACATGGTCAGACGAGCTGTAGTAGCCGCAAGTGGTACAAGGGTTCTGACAATCCCTTGCAAGGTGTCCTGGGTGTGCACAGTTATAACAAATGATCTGTCCTCGGCCTCGACCCATTCCTCCTCCTCGTCCTCTTCCTCTGAATCCACCACGAGGATTGACGTTTCCACTCCCAGGGGAGTTATACTATGTAGTGTTTCCTTCTTGCTGTACTACACCTTGAGTCTTATATATGTCTCTCAACCTTTCATGCATGAGATCATAATCCCTACAATCCCTATCATCATGTCTTATGGAATTACAGAATGTATAGTACACATTTGTAGGTGTCTGAACATACTTTTGCATGTAGTAGCACTCACCAGGGCGATGTCTATTTCTGCATACCTCACACCAAGGTAAGGTGACTTGCTTCAAAGGGATCGGAGCTCCAGAAGCCAAGTATTCATTGAATAGGGGACAATGTTCCTTATCATGGCCTTCTGATCTGCATATGACACACCATATGCCTTATATTTTATCTTTTCCCTTGTCTTTCTTCATATCTTCAACCTTGTTGGCAGCCCCACAATATTTTCAATTCTTAAAGCGATGAATCATAAATTTTATAGCTGCCTCCACTTAAACAGTTGAACATTGCTACTTTAAAGATGAATCTTGGGCTATAAAAGGTTTTTTAATTTTTCCTAGTTCTCGTTTTCATGCTTCGTTCATGACTGAAAGTATGAACGAAGCATTGAAACTTGCAAATTTATCGCTTTTGATTTTAATGCTTATTTTCCTAAGAAAAATAATAATCATACAAATCTTTTTTAAGAATGATTTTTTGCTTTAAGGCCTATCTCATGTCAATGAAATGGTTGTTTTTAATTTCTCATTGTTATAAGGTCTACTTTGGACATTTGAATGATATACCGGGAATCGATTGATGTTAGACTATGATTTTGTTTCATGTATGATTCTTGTAAATCCTTATATGGTCGTTATGTTGGGATTTGTCAAACACCTCTCTTCTTGACCTTATAATGAGTAAGTCCACCCTTTACACATGATGATACTTAAATGCATCTGGTCGTATTTTGTACTCTGCTGATAGTGGAAGTTTGTAAAGGACATGTCCATCTTTTCTATCTAATTCTCGGGATTTGTTTTGCACCCTTAGCGATTCATTACATAAAATTCATGATTTTCTTATGAAGCCCCTCATGCCTTCATTTAATCGCACTAGGGTAATAGTGGGTTTTGTTCTTTTGGTTCTTTCCCTGGTCTCTTCTGTTTTCGAAACCCTTCATGCTTAAAGTGATCTCTTTCTGCTTTTGTGATTGTTGGTCTATTTTACCTTTATGGCCCCTTTCATATGAGTAGATCCGAATAGCCTTGAAGTTTTACACATTTGTTATTACATAGCAGAGTTTAATCCCATTTTTGCTTGCCAGAGACACGATTTTGCGGGAGAGATTCTGCGCAAACCGTGACGAATTAGATCAAACCCTTGAAAACCCAGAACCAAAATGAGCCCTTTTACCTTTATCTTGGGAAGTTTCTCCAGAGACTAGATCATTGCAGAGATATGTCTCATTTTTTTGGAGGTAAATTTCTCAGTTTTTTCGTTCCGGTTGAGGAAAACGTTTTTTTTTGTTTATTTTTATTTTGCTACAACAATTCCTGTAGAAGCTCCTATAGTGGAAAAAACCTTGATAGAGAAGCCTCTCGGGATCTCAAGTGTCAGGCCTAAACTTTTGTATGAAAACCCTCACGCAAGGGCATTGCCCGAATCCCTTTATCAAGCTTGATAAAAAACCCACAGGCAATAGTGGAGACGTTCTGACACATGTCCGTGGACATCCTCAAACAACTATCACAGATCCACGGTGTGAAGTTTGTACAGACATACCTTTTCTTCAATTGCAAATCAAAACCCTCACTACTTAAATCGACTCATTAAAGGATGAAAATCATAGGCTAAAGTCCATTGTCCAAAGGAAAGGCAAGCGTTTGAAAACGACTAGGAACATAATAGTAAAGAATGTTGAGAGTGTAACATTAGTAGTTAATTCTGAGATCTTGTGAATCAAATTTAGCATGTAGTTATGAGGTAAAGATTTGTTTGTTTGCCTTAGTTGTATTGTATTTATTTTTTTCCAATTATACATATTTAATTAGATTTTTGTTGTTAAAATAAAACTAGCTATAGCTGATTCTGTTGCCAGTCTATTCTTATTCGAAATTTGGAAGTGTTGGTTAAATTTATATCTGAATTTATTTATTTCATCCTTTTCTTTCAGGATATCTGGTAGTTTATGGTGATCAAATGATATGAATCATTTATGGGCTTATTAGCCATATCTTTGGCTCATTTTTGTAAAACATAAACAAAACTTTTATAATTTTGAGAGATACAGTTTGATATGGAGTGGATTTATGACCCTCTATTTTTGTAACTAGTAAATCGTTTTTAGATTTGACCCTATCCTACAAGATAGGATGTTTAGTTTACAAGAACTCTTTAAATACTATAGATTTTTGTAATGGAGACATCTTGGCCTGGCGCTGAAGGTGGACAATTTATTCACAAATTTGGACGGAACATACATTTGCATTTCAACTTTAGCTTTCTGTAAATGGTTTTTTCATTTATGGTTTGTTTATCGTGATAAATTAATAGTTGTTGATCGCTTTAGTATTCACAATTTGGTATGGTATTGGGATAATTTCTTTAAAATATCGTTCACATTTTGATGCTTCAGATATTGAAAACAATGATCATTCATTCAACCCAAATGACATGATTTCTCTTTAATTTTTGTTGAATGATTAAAAGCATGTTGTTACAGTTAGATTTATCTCAAATGTAATTGCCTGCAATCACAAAGATCACAGTGACTATTTGCATCTCTCATTCTGTTATTAAAACTCAATAGTCAACATATTGTTCTGCATTTATTCCGAATAGTTTCAAGGTTCATTGAAGGTTTACCTCTTGGACAAGATGGCTGGATGTTCTCTAATCGTATAGATGTTTGGGTGCATGCCGATTAACTCATTAATAGGTTAGCTTATTCCTTTTTGTTGTTTGTTTGTCATTGAAATTCAAATATATGGTTTGCCTTTGACCATCCACATACTTCTATTTCATAGTATATTTTTTTATTTAGTTTAGATTAATAAAGAAAAAAAAAAAATATCTTATGTGCTTTCTTTATCTGTTTTTTTTTAAAGAAGTCATTTTCTCACCTTGAGTTTTTGTAAGTTTATATCAAAACTTGCAGCGTGTATATCATGTATATAAATAAGATGAGTAAATCTCCTAATTAATATATTTATGATAGTTACGTCTTATGTATGTACATATATATATATAGTAATTAGTAATTAGTTAGTTATTTCGTTTCTTTTTATTTGTTTCCTTAGGACTCTTAGATTGGCTAACAGAGCCATTAAACCTGTTAGAACGAGTTACACCAAATGGCTTGGGTTATTTAGACAACCCCATATCAGATTCGTTCTTCCAGTTGACGGACGGTCATTTTCGCCCGTCAACAAATGGCGCTAGAAGGAGGGCCGACTGATAAGCTAGCCTTGTAGGAGCCTTTATTTTAAATGTATTCAATTTCCCCATGGCTCCCCAAATCACTGTGTTGGAACATGCTTTCCAATTCTCATTACCCTATGTTCCCAACGAGACAATCTCTCGCTTGTCCAAACTCATCTTTGATGGTGGAGGCAATGCATCTGCAAAAGACCATCTTAACAAGTTTTGGTGCAAATGCATCAAACATGACATTTCTTATTTAAGAGTTTTATGCAGATTGTTCTCTTTTACTTTTAGAGGTCAGATTTTACATTTGTTTGAGTCCTTTCCAACGTGTCACTTTTTTGATTGGTTTCAATTTGTAGATGAATTTCTAGATGCTTTTGAAATTTATGATTACAATCAATTATGTGAAGAATTTCAGACTTCGCTAATCAATGGCGATTCATCTTTGGAAGACTTTTCGACAAGAATCTATCATATCCTCTGTAAATTTAATCTCAATGACATGTCATTTGTATTAAATTTCCTCTATGATGCTTGCATCCCTTCCATCTAGTCATATTCAATCGTGAATGAAGAACCAGTTGCAAATCCTATCACTTAATTGTGAGAAGAATTTAGTTTGCAGGATGAGAGGAATCCATTCGAAAATTTTGAACAAGCAAGGGAGGTAGAATCTATTGAAAATGTTCTTACTGAAAATCAAATTGGTTTTTCCTTTGAATCATTGTATACTCAGTCCTCAAACATCATGGAAGAATATTTTATGTTGGGTCAAGGTGAATATCCTGATTCTTGTAACTCATGCTCTAATCAATATTTAAACTCAGTCATTGAAGAACACTTAAGCGACGAAAATCATCTTAAACATTCTAACACTCCTATGAAACGGATTAGAGAAGAAGATATGCAATTGGAAGGAGAAACCTTAAACCTTCATCCTCAAAATGTACTTTATCCACAGGAAAGACTAGACATTTGTCGCATAAGTTTTGAATTATCTATCATATAGGAGGCAAATCTAGATGATCATATTATGTTGAGGAATTTATCACCAAAAGAGAGTGAGAGTTTTAAAGAAAGTGAAGAGAAATGTCTTGATAATACCATTGTTAAATATCATAGCTCAAGAGGTTCTTTTCATGTGCTTATTTATGATTCCTTTTATTCTTTATATCCTGATCTCTTCTTAGATTCTGGTGGACTTGATACCTTACCTACAACATCCTACTCATTTCCGCCACAATCATATCCTTTCGATATGCCAAGATTTGATGAAATTAATTCCAAACATAACATTGATAAAGTCGGATTTGATGTTCTTTCACTTTCATCACTCACATGGGAAAAGGACATGTTGTGAGATGATTTTACATAGTTTATTGGTGAAAAAGACAATGCACTCTATCTTATGGAGATCAAACATTCTATGTTGCATATTCGTTCTTTGATTAGTTCGAATTTTAATGTTTATGCTTCACATTTTGAAATGATCAATCTCATCAAAAGAAGCATTCAAACCAATGATCTAATTGATGTCACGAATCCTCTTATGATGAGTTCCCCATTGATATATTCATTTCATCAAAGTCATGGTTTGCATCCTCATTTTTGTGATAGGATCTTAGGATGGCTTGAATATTTGTATATAAAAAATCTTCATAATAAAGATAAAGTTGTGCTTGCTTTGTTTTTACCTAAGTATCTTGGAAGTAGGCATGACACATTTCTTTTAGATCCTCCATGTGAAGAAATTAATGAACACTTAGAGATTTGTCAGGAGGATGGGGCACTTCAGCCTTGGCTGATGGTTATGTCATTTCCCCATAATCTTGAAATTTTTTCCAAACTTACTTACACTCGCCCATGCCATTATGACCCATATCATGACAAGATTGCGGAATGGATGGAGGATTCATACAACAAGAATATTCAAGGGAATGGTAAGATCATGCTTACTTTTCTTTTAAATGATGATTATGAAGGCAAGTGTGATATATTTCTATCATTTTTTTGATATATTACCATTCTTGTTAGTAATGCTTGATTTTGTTTCCATTGCATGATTGGAGTTACTCTGATGGTTACATTGGAAGCATGACTTCACGTAGTATTCTAATTTTTTTAGTGGTTAGGTGATGCAGGTGTGAGCGACCTATGGCCTCTACCTCGCCTGCTCACAGAATCGATCAAAAATCCCCTTTCACTGAGCCAAAGTGGCTCCTTGGATTCCCTCGAGAATCACTGTTAAAACCCGATCCACAGGCCTTTTTCGACACCTTACGGCCTTCTGTACATGACCGTGGCCTTTTCCCAATTTTACTTTGGGTTTCGGGGTTTCAGATTTCCTACTGTCGAGAATCCCTGACCTTTTGAACTCTCGATCCCCGAAATTTTGATGCACTCCTTTACGCACTAGCCCTCCTGGCTAGACCCCTGGTCCATATGACCACTATCCACAAGACCACAGCCTTATATCTCCAGTCGGTGTTTCGGACTTCGTAATACCGAAATGTGTGAACTTCTTGTCACCATGACCCCTGATTCTTCGATCCCCGATATGCTCCCTCTAGGCCTTAGCCCTTCCTACTACACTCTGGTCCACATGACCACCTGTCATATGACCACAGTCATACGTTCTATCGGGGCTCCTCCTATCAGAGTTTCAGACTTTCAAATGTCGAAACTCACGGTCCTCAGGACTCGCGATCCTTTGAATCCCGATGCATGTTAGCCCTCCTAGCTAAGCCTTGGTCCATGTGACCGCTAACCCTTGTGACCACAGTCAAACCTCTCGTCGGGGTTTCGGGCTTTTCAATGCCCCGATGTACATGTCCACGGGACTCGCGATATGCCGATCCCTGATACAATCTGCCACCTGTCCTCCTCCGACACTTCCGTGGCCCACACTATCCCTTGGCCATCGGGAAATCCCAGTTCACGATTCCAAATGTCGTCGCCCTCGCGTCCTCCAAATCCCCGATGCACCGATCCTCCGACGACTCATGGCCTTTGACCTATCAACGGTCCTTTTGCCCCATCGACATTTCGGACTTCGTGAAACTGAAATGCACGAACACTTCACTCATGGGATGCGCGATATCCCGATACCCGATATGGGATGCCACCTGTCCTCCTCACCGACTCATTGTGGCCCCTACGCTATTCTCTGCCTGCCGGAGTATCGCATTTTGCGATATCGCGACTCCAATTGCAAATGTTCACGGGACTCGTGAAACTCTGAATCCTGATTCTCTGATGAATGACCTTCTGTTGAGCTTTCCCCGGTGGCCCTCGATCGCTGCCATGCATCCCCAAGAATGGATGGTCCAGATCAAATCGCTATTTCGAGACTTGAATTGTCCCGATTTCCTCGACCTCATGACTCCCAATTTCACAAACGTCGATATCCCGATGTCTGTCGAGACTTCTTCCTGGTGTGAGAAGGGTTAAACCCCGTGCACTTCTTGTCCGATCCGACGGTTGACGGGATTTCCAAATGAGATTCAATGGATGTCGATCTCCCCCTTCTATATGCTTGCTCTGGTGCTCCCTGGACGTAGAAACCAACGGTCCAGATCTCCTTCTCCAGCCGATTTGACGGCGGCTGTGCTCCCTCCTGAGCTTGCACACTTTCTTCCTACACTTGGAAGAATTTTCAAATTCTCTCAAAGGCCTCAACCTTCTTCTCCTTTCTCCTCTAAGCGAGCTCCTCGACTCTGAGCTTGTGCTGCACATATAAAAATGCTAACTCCTCCTGAGCTTTTTCTTCTCGAATCCTTAAAGGATTCCGACGTCTGCGCTCCTGCAAAATCTTCTCATGCACACGTTGGTGCTTTCTTCTCTGAGCTTCTTCAAAAACTCAGACCCCTTGGGGGATTTTTTCCTTCTTCTCCCTCATATGGAGAATTCGACGCCCTCCTAGCTGTCCTCCTGCTCAAGCAAATTCTTTCTGAGTCTTTTCGGGTGTTCAACAACCCTATGAAGGTCCCTTAGTGGACTCTTCCTCAAATTTCAGAACTCAAAGAGTTCTTTTCTTCTTGTGCCTATCTGCACACTGACTCAAATGCCCACCTGGCAGAGTTCCTTCCTTTCACAGAATGTTCAGTAGTTCTGTCTTCTTTCGTGCACTCCTTGCACTTTCTCGATGCCCTCCTGGCAGAACTCTCAGAATCCTTAGTGATTCTGTTCCTTCTTCAAACTCTCAGCAGAGTTCTTCCACAAATGCACCACAACGCATATGCTCAATGCCCACTTGGCAGAGCTTCACATAATCCTCCATGATTCTGTTTGCAACTATGTTTCAACTACACAGCCTTGCCTCTTGAGGTGTTCAACAACCTCAAAGGTCTTCTTCCTCTAAGTTGTTGACTCTAGCTTCTGTGTCGCAACATGTCTCTGTCTGACTCCACAGAGTTCAAAAGTGCATCCTCTGTGCACCGGTATTTAGAGTCCGCAGCACTCTGTCACACCCTCCTGGCATGAAACCGCAAAGAACTTCACCTAAAAATCAAACAAACTTCAAATTCACAAGTACAACATACATTCAAAACATGAAGAACACTCACAGACATCCATATAACACAGAATCCATGCAGGAAAAACTGCTTCTGATTATATTAAAATTGGAAAATGCCTGTATTTTACAAAGATGTTCCTGAGATCTCTCTGGCTCTCTCAAATTCTAAATCACTCCCATTCACTCTACCACTACCAAAATGAGATCTGAAATCTCTTTTACCTGAGGGGCTCATTGAGCACTTCCCTCCAGATCTACCTACTCTATTCAATTACAATAAATGGCTGTCTAGTCTAGCGTCTGGATCTAGATTTCAGTCTATCTAACATTAAAGCCGATCTTATCTAATGCCTGCACAAAGCACGGATTCCCAGCTCAACAGCCTAAAAGAATTTAATTTACATTCAATTCGGATTTTAAATGAGGCTGCGCCTCCCTTCTACTTTGAATGCATGCGCACTGACGTGGCTGGCTAGCTGGTGTGGAGAGATGCTCCTGCATCATTAGGGTAGGTTTAGGAGTAGGTTTTCTTTTAGTTTTATTCCTCACTGTTTCTCTTTGTAATAATGCAGTCATGAGCACAAGTGGGCACACCAAGAGAACCATAATATGACTATTTTCAGGGAAGTCCTCTTGATCCTTTTCTCTCTGCTTTTCGTTGAACATTTCTTTTCAAAAAATGCAATATCGTCATGAAAATCTTAATTAGAGAGTAAAGAGATAAATAAATATGAACTGTAAATTCAACCCTAACCCAAGGTATCATGAGTAGGATTGCATTCACATCAATCAAGATTTTTCTATTTTCTTTCAGCCTCCCAAGAGATATTTCACATGATGTTTTCAGAACCATCTTGGTACATATTTTTTCTGTTTTGATTTGTTTTGGTTTCCCTTTTTATTTCATTTTTATTTTATTGGTTTTCATCTACCTTCCAGTTAAGACATGTTTGTATCACAGTTTGGTTCAAAGAAAGAAAACAAAATGATTTATCTTAAAACAGCTGTCAAGGACTGCCAGAGTATCAATTGTTGTAATTTCCTGAAATGCAGACTAGTTAAAGAGGTTTTTTGTACAGAATTGATTTCATGGTTTCACTTTGCAATTATGAGAAAACACGACTATCATTAAAATATCTTTACGCTGTCCCTGCTTTTAAGAAAGCAACTCAAGGATGCCTTCCTGTCCTCGAAAAATTAGTTTCATCAGGAAACTATTTTCAGATCATAATGAAGGTTATCAAGCGAAAATTAAAAGTCTAGAAAATAACAAGTCTTGTAAAAACTGGAATTTTCAATGTCACCCCACTCTTCTGAATGCCTTTAAATTTATATCAGATTGTGAATAATTTCTCAAGAGTTGTGGGAAGTGTTTGTAAACCCGTCGGGATACTGAACAGGTCTGCTGGCAGCGGGTAAATGCATGCATGATTCCAAGACAACTTTGTTGGGGTATTGAACAGGCCTGCTGGCAGCGAAGCAATGTCGGGTTCACGAAAAATTCTCAGGTATAAATTTGGATATTGGTCATAAGCATCCTTCATGTTGAATTGAAATTTCTTAGATAGGATAGAGGCATCAGAGTGGGTTAATTAACATCCCTACCAAGGATATGGATGCCTGTTGGCAGCAGTGGCCCTGTCAGCAGTATTGGAGCCATTGACTTGAACATCGTGGCTCTCATTTTGTAAAATTTGTCACCAGATTTCATTTTAACAGAAAGATGCCTGAAGCTGGACTGTGTAATGATTGTCGAGATGCTTGACGTCCTTCAACTGTTCTTTGATCTGCAATCATTCTAACAATCCTAACCTGAACTTGTCGGTGATACAGAGATAACTGCTTCTCTCGGCAAGTTGCCATTGTTGGCAGCCCCACAATATTTTCAATTCTTATAGCGACGAATCATAAATTTTATAGCTGCCTCCACTTAAACAGTTGAACATTGCTACTTGAAAGATGAAACTTGGGCTATAAAAGGTTTTTTTATTTTTCCTAGTTCTCGTTTTCATGCTTTGTTCATGACTGAAAGTATGAACAAAGCATTGAAACTTACGAATTTATCGCTTTTGATTTTAACGCTTATTTTCCTAAGAAAACTAATGATCATACAAATATTTTTTAAGAATGATTTTTTTCTTTAAGGCCTATCTCATGTCAATTAAATGGTTGTTTTTAATTGCTCATTGTTATAAGGTCTACTTTGGACATTTGAATGATATACTGGGAATCGATTGATGTTAGACTATGATTTTGTTCCATGTATGATTCTTGTAAGTCCTTATATGGACGTTATGTTGGGATTTTTCAAACACCTCTCTTCTTGACCTTATAATGAGTAAGTCCACCCTTTACACATGATGATACTTAAATGCATCTGGTCGTATTTTGTACTCTACTGATAGTGGAAGTTTGTAAACGACATGTCCATCTTTTCTATCTAATTCTCGGGCTTTGTTTTGTAACCTTAGCGATTCATTACATAAAATGAATGATTTTCTTATGAAACCCCTCATGCCTTCATTTAATCGCGCTAGGGTAATAGTGAGTTTTGTTTGTTTGGTTCTTTCCCTCGTCTCTTCTGTTTTCAAAACCCTTCATGCTTATAGTGATCTCTTTCTTATTTCGTGATTGTTGGTCTGTTGAACCTTTATGGCCCCTTTCATCCGAGTAGATCCGAATAGCCCTAAAGTTTTACACATTTGTTATTACATAGAAGAGTTTAATCCCGTTTTTGCTTGCTGGAGACACGATTTTGTGGGAGAGATTCTGAGCAAACCGTGACGAATTAGATCAAACCCTTGAAAACCTATTGGGCCCCAACAAATCCCCCTAAATTTTTACAAAATTTAAAGGGCCCCCATTAGAATCTTGATAATTATAATGAGCTACAGAATCAACCTTTTCAAATAGTTCCATACCTTGGCTTGCTTTGAGACAAACTTAAGACATTCACTATAGTATGAAACATTCATTACAAGAGTATATGTCAAAAGTGTTAATATTTCAAAATCCCACCCAGTTTCAGTTTCGCTGATTTTTCCGTCAAATTTAAATGCCAAACTAAGTTTCAGCACTGTTTCAGCATATGCTACAACCGTGTTTCAGCATGTGCTCACAGTGGTGTTTCAGCATCAGCATATGCTACAGCCTGGTGTTTCAGCATCTGCTCACAGCGGTGTTTCAGCATCAACATATGCTACAACCTGGTGTTTCAGCATATACTCAACACTGTGTTTCACCATATACTACAGCGGTGTTTCAGCATAAGCTACAGTGGTGTTTCAGCATCTAAAAAACTTAACAGAAAATAAATTTCTGAACAGAAAATAAATTTCAGAACTAAAACATGAGGATTATGAACATCGTTTTCAACGCAAAAATTAAATATCAGCAATATGCAAAACTCAAAAAATATTAGACACAAATATTTTCAGTCTAACTTCGACCCTGGAAAAAACCCATAAGGGGAAAACCAGTTAGAGAGGGATTTGTATTATTTATGAGCTTCTAAGAAATTCTTTTACAACATTTTCATCTTCAGATATTTACACAAACTTATCTGGACATTCCTGTAGCTTTGCTCCTCAATTTCTGAACCAGAAATTCGTACAACAGTACGAAAATTAATGTTGTACGGACTGTCACGGAATTTGTGCCAAAAATCTACTAAGATTCAATTTATGTGCCACTCAATGCTATTCGGAAACCTTGGAATGCATGCCAGTGCTCCCAGAAATTGCTGCTACTGTCTCTTTTCTTCAGCTTGACCTCTCTCTTGCTCTCTCTTGTTTTCTCAACAAGAATTCTTCAGCTCCTCTCTTGTTCTCTCAACAAGACTGCTGTTTCTTCCTCTTGCTCTTGGCATCTCACCAAAAATCCTCTTGGCCTCTCACCAAGATTTCTTCAACTCACTCTTCTTTTCTTTTGCTCTTGGCATCTCACCAAGAGCCTCTTGGCCTCTCACCAAGATTTTCTGCAACTTCTTGTTCTTGGCATCTCACCAAGAGTCTCTTTTCTTCTTGTTCTTGGCATCTCACCAAGAACCTCTTGGAATCTCACCAAGAGTCTCTTTTCTTCTTGTTCTTGGCATCTCACCAAGAGTCTCTTTTCTTCTTTTTTCTTTTCTCTTGGCATCTCACCAAGAGTCTCTTGCTCTCTCAACAAGATTACTTCCACTTACCCAAGAATGGGTGTGCCCACTTGCCTTAATCAACCTCATGAGGGAAGGTGAGGAGTTTTCTAATCTAACGGTTGAGATTAGATCAGATGGGTGGCTGAGATTTGGTGTCTCTTCACTCACCCTCACTTTAATCATAAAGTTATCTTTTAATTTGCATCTCACAAATTAAT
>JASDQU010245395.1:34438-46541 GCA_032191745.1 Picea mariana | reverse complement strand
GGGAACCTTTCCTTTCTCAAATGTGCCAGAACCAAATCACCAACTTTGAACTAAAATTGTCTTCTATGCTGATCTTCTCTACGCTTATATTCTTGGCTCGAATTCTGCAATCGCTCCTTCACCTGACTGTGAAGTTCTTTCATCACCTCTACGAAATCTTATGCACTAGCGCTGCTAGTTGCATTCTGTGTTGATTCCCTCAATTTAGAAATTCCTCTCATCTGCATGCCATAGACAATCTGAAATGGACTATGCCCTGTGCTTCTGTTAACTGAGTCGTTATAATTGAATTCCACCTGTGGTAATATGTTGTCCCACTGGCTACAGTGTTCTATCACCAGGATTCTCAGAAAGTCTCCCATACTTATGTTTACCACCTTTGTCTGTCCATCCGTCTGAGGATGATAAGACAAACTAAACGACAAGTTAGCTCCCAGCTTCTTCCATAATGTCCTCCAGAAGTGTCCTATGATCTTGGTGTCTTGATCCGAAACTATACTCCTTGGTAAGCCATGAAGTCGAATGACTTCTTTGAAAAACACATTCACAATGTGAGTTGCATCACTGGTCTTCTTACATGGAATGAAATGTGCCATCTTGGAAAATCTATCTACCACCACAAAGATTGATTCAAAGCCTCTTTGTGTTCTTGGCAAACCCAATATGAAATCCATGTTGATTGCATCCCACGGCCTTTCAGGTATGGGCAATGGTTGATAAAACCCTGCATTATGTCTTCTTCCCTTAGAATGCTAGCTAATTCTGCATCTATCCATGAATCTCTTGATGTCTTCTCACATTCCTGGACAAAAATATGACTCATTCAATATTATGAACGTCTTTTCATGACCAAAGTTCCCTGCCAATCCTCCACTATGTTTCTCCTTCAACAAATTCTCCCTCATGGAGCATTTCGGAATACACAGTTGATTACCTTTAAACAATAATCCTTCCTGGATCATGTATTCTACCCATTTTCTTCTGTCTCTGAGAATTGGATTCTCAGCTTCTTCATATGCCTCCTTAAAATTTGGATCATCTGCGTACATGTCCCTGAGATCATCAAAACCCAACGTTTTGACTTTGAACTCCTGTAATAGCAAACATTTCCTGCTCAAAGCATCATCAACTTTGTTAGCAGTACCAGAAATATGTTTAATCACAAAAGTGAAATTCTGCATGTACTCAACCCATTTAGCATGTTTCTGATTCAACTTTTCCTGTTGAGTCACAAACTGCAATGCATGATTGTCACTGTATAAGACAAACTCTTTCGGGATCAAGTAATGTCTCCATTTCTCCAATGCCTGTATGATAGCATAAAAATCCTTATCGTAAGTGGAGTACTTCACTTTTTCTTCATTTATCTTCTCGCTAAAGTATGCTATCGGCCTGTCTTCCTGACTCAAGACTACCTCTATTACAAATCCACTCGCATCGTATTTCACTTGAAATGTCTTTTGGAAATCCAGCAACACCAAAAATGGTTGTTCCGTAATCTTCCTCTTCAATAGATTAAAACTCTTCTCAGCCTCTTCTGTCCAGTAAAAAAACCTATGTCTTTTATTCACTGTGTACATCATCGGTGCACTAATTCCACTGAAATTCCTAATGAACTTTCAATAGAAACTAGCCAATCCATGAAAACTTCTCACCTCAAATATATTTTTCGGTGATGGCCAATTTTTTATTACCTCCACCTTATCTGGATCCATCCTCAACTCATCTGCAAAAATAACAAATCCCAAGTAAATGAGCTCTGTCTTCATGACTGAGGATTTCTTCATGTTTATCAACAACTTCTCCTACTGTAGCCTCTGCATCACTGTAGACAAATGTTTCAGATGCTCTGCCACTGTTTTACTGTAAACCAGTATGTCATCCAGATATACGATAACAAATTTTCTGATGAACTCCCTCAGGACTTAGTTCATCAACCTCATCAAAGTACTTGGTGCATTTGTTAAGAAAAACGGCATAATAAGCCATTCATACAACCCTTCATTTGTTTTGAATTTTTTCTTCCACTCATCACCTTCTCTCATGCAGATTTGATGATAACCACTTTTCAAATCAATCTTTGAAAAATATTTTTCTCCACTCGAGAAATCCATCAGATCATCCATCCTCGGCAATGGAAATATGTACCTGATGGTTATCTTGTTAATCGCCCTCGTTTCAGTACACATCCTCCAGCCTCTGTCTTTCTTTGGACTGAGTACTATCGGAATAACACACAGAATCAAGCTTTCTCTAACCAAACCTTTGTCCAATAAATCCTGGACTTGCCTCTTAACCTCTTCATTTTCTTGCGGCATTAGTCTGTACGTGGATTTGTTTAGCAAACTAGATCCTGGTATGAGATCAATATGATGACTCACACTTCTGATCGGTGACAATGAACGAGGTAGTTCGTCCACTACTATGTCAGCGAACTCTTCCAGTAGTTCCTAAACCTCTTTTGGTAAATCGTCCACTCTTGTACTGGTCAAAACAATCTTCATTTTCCTGACCCCAATGAACTATGGATCCTCCTTCTTCTTAACTTCTGTAAGAAGTTCCTTCCCACTCATGAAAAGTACAATGTTGCTTACTTCTGGTTTCACCTCTTTATCCTTGATTGGAAGCAACATATGAGTCCTCCCATTCTTCTCTAGGGTGTATGTGTTCATTCTCCAATCATGAATCACATTCCTGTCATATTGCCATGGTCTACCTAGCAATAGATGAAAAACATCCATAGGAATGGCATGACATAATATATTATCATTATATCCTCCTATCTTAAATTCAACTAAGCACTGTTTAGTGACAGTTACCTGATGTCCTTTTTGTAGCCACGAAACTCTGTATGGGCTTGGATGATCAATCGTCTNCTACCATCTCTGTAGAAACAAGATTATCTTTGCTACCACTGTCAACAATGACCTTGCATACCCTATCCTTGGTTTTGCAAGTAGTCCTGAAAAGTATGGTCCTTTGGACTGAACTCTCAACCTCCTTCTCCGTTTTCAAAAGAAATTTTCGCATCATCAACGATCTTCTGCCTTCATCATTTTCTGCCTCAACATCTCGCCTTTGTGCTTCAGCGATGTGAGCTTCTCCACTCTATTTATTTTTATCTGGACACTCATAATACTTGTGCCCATTATTTCCACATGTGAAGCAGGTTATTACTCCACCTCTTCCTCTTCCTCTACCTCTGGTATGAGGAAAAGTGTTATTTTTAGCATAATCTCCTCTCTGTTCAGTATGTTTCCCTTTCTCTGAGGTTCCACCTCTCTTAATTCGAGTCTGAGGTTTCTTCCAGTCCTCCTTGGGCTTATGATATTTATCCTGGGCAACTGATTTGCCTTTTGGCTGACTTTGGCTCAGCTTCTCTTCTTCTTTCAGAGCCATATGATAAGCATATTCCACCGTTCGGATGGTTACCATGCTCATCTCATTCTGAATGTCGTATCTCAGGCCATTCATGTATCTAGAAACTTTCTCATCATCACTCTCCCAATGACCTGCCCTGATGTTTAGCTTATAGAATTCTTCAGTGTATTATTTCACTGTCATCAACTTCTATCTCAAGTTCTACATTCTCCTTAATAGAGTAATTTGATAATATCTGGGGATCAATTTTTCCTTCATCTTCGTGATCATTCTATCCCATCTTTTGATTTTCTGCTTGCCCTTGCAGCATCTTTCATATTGTAGTTCATCCCACCATAATGTTGCATGTCCCTTTAATCTTGTGATAGCATGCTTGACCTTCTTGTCTTCTTCGACATCTTCATAGTCAAAGTATGTGTCTAGAGCTCTAGTCCAGTCTAGAAGCTCCTCTGCATCCAAGTTTCCCTCATAAAATGGAATTCCCATCTTCTCTCTTGCACTCATTCTAGCAATAGCTCTAATCAATCATTTGTTTGCTGCATCTTTAGCTGTAACTTCTTCCTCTTGTTCAGCCTCAATTTCACTTTCAGAATCACTAAGATTCCCAGCACTGGCTGTGCGTCTTTGTGCTATTTCCATGTCCTCAAGTCTAGCGCGTAAATCATGCATTTCTTTTTCCATGGCTAGATTAGTCATCTGCCTACCTCTTCTTCTCGGCATTTCCCTCTCCTATGGTGGATTGGGTGCTTCCCTATCCCTTATCCTTGGCAGTATGGTGAATTCTCTTCTTCTATTCTACATAAATCAAAGAACCTTTTTGTGCTATGATACCAGAATTGATGATGTACGCACCCCTCCACAACCCACAGGTCGGAAGGTCCATGTCAACATAGGATCTTTTCCCTTTCACTAGCCCGAAGGGATTTGAAATGGCTCTTCTATTTCCCTTTTTGGAAATCTTCACCCACACTTAACTTTGAGAAATCCCCTTTATACTTCAAGGGATCGAACGTCTCACTTTCGCGAATTCGTTGGTCAAGCGCAGTGTCTCCAATCCCTGAACCCCGAAAATAGTCAACGCTGACCCTTCCTCCTTCCTTTTCGGGATTTTCCTTATCGCGATTTCGGTGGTCGCGATGTCAAGAAACTTGTTCCTGTGATTCCTGAAACCTGATCTTCAGAATTTTTTATGCCCTCACAAGGTTGAATTTTCAATGCCCCTTTACTCCATCGAGACTTCAGACTTCGCGATATCGGGAATCTTAATGCAATGAATTCAAAACTTTACTCCATGAAACTCTGAAATGGTCAACGGAGTTTGCCTCTGTGTCGATAGTGCGCCACCTGTATGTCTTGCTGACTCCTCTGGCCCCACACCATTCTCTTAGCCTTTGGGACTTCGTTGTTCATGATTTTTCTATTCCCGTTGTAAATTTTACGGAACTTTGACCAACAAAAATCCGACACAGGTATCCACATGTAAATCCAATGGCCCTTGTGTCTTGGATCTACGGTCCTGCTCCTCCTGAGATTAGAAAATTTAGGAATACTCGTGGTAACTCCCCTCCTCCTCCATGAGATCTGACATCTCATGGGACTTCGCAAACTCTCTTCAGAGAATTCTGACCATCCATTCCTCTTCTGAGAACCTATGCACAAACTAAACAAGGTGTCTCTCTCCGTGGAACTCATCCTCCTCCAGTCCCTTGTCACTATGCCTTCTTACAAAATTTCAAGGCACTTGGCTTCTACCTTCCTTCGACTCCTTCGAAGGTCTAATTCCTTCTAATCTTTTCCCAACTTTGAGTTTTTCGGAAAACTCTTGCACGCACTCCTTGTGGAAACCTTCAAGCATTTTCAAGTGTTGAAATCCTTCGACTCTGCACACACCTATAGTAGCAGTCTCTCAATACTTCACTCAGGTTCACAACCATGATATCTTTCTCGGCCTGCGAACTCCTTGCACGGCTCCTATGCCTGACTGCACTTCTGAGTGAATGAGAACAAAAGCTATCTCTCTTGAGATTTTAGAGACAAACCTCTAAACACCTTGTCAATGCACTCCTTGCAGACAATTCAACTACACTCGTTGCAGGAACTCTTGCTCAGATAGAGAAACAATTGAAAATCATTCCTTTTCCCTTTCCTCTCAGATTTCAAACATTCAACAAGAAATCATTCATACATAGCATAAAATCAATTGCATGACAGAAAGAGTAAAACATTCATGAGCATAACATTCAAAGATGCATACACAGAGAATATATGAACACCATGAGTTTGAATCATAGCTTTCTTGTATACATTTAGAACTTTTGTACACATCTCTCTCTGCTTCTCTTCTATGCTCTCCAGAATAATCTTTATGCTCTCATCTTCTAATGTTACAATACACAAATGAGGGTGTCTATATCTCGTTTCCCTCTTGCGCTCTAAAACTGTCTAATCTACACATTCAATTCTACCTACTTGCATTAACTACCATAAATTCCTTCTACCTACTAAGGACAAGAGTGGATCTCTCAAGGTCCGATTACATTATACAAAGGCACTCCTTCTTAATGGCTTCATTAATACTTTAAGACAATTTCAAAATTTGTGTTGGGCGGTTTTCCAGCTGTCTTTGGACTCCACGCTGGCTTGCTTGAGATGCTCCTGCATCATTTGGCCTCATTTTTTTGTATCACATAAGAATTTTAATGAACTTCATCAATTTCTAGTTGAATATGCCTTTCTTTTTATTGACAAGTTTATATAATATGACCAAGAGGTATAAGACATAGTGTTTAAATTTCAGTTTCCCTCATCATGGATTGATAAGGATGTTGTTAGTTCATCATTTAAAATTGCAGGGTGACGATTGGGACACTTTCCTATCTCAAAATGGATTTGTTACACCTAGCATCATAGAGGTTGATAATCCCATGTTAGAAGAAACCCCAATCCCTTCCATTGACAGAACAATCTCCTCATTCAATGGACCCTGCGATAAGGCCACGCTCGATGAGCCTATGTCCGAGCAACAAGATTCTAATCCAAGATCCTCTAAATTTTATGACCACGAATAGTATGCTTGTCCTAACACCTTTGCAAAAATCGCAAACAAGCCCTTGTACAGATTGTCTAAAAATTACTCGGATGTAGGGATTAAAAACAAAAGGGCACGGAGATTAATTTCTAGGAGTCTCATATGAGCTCAATCAAAGCGATCAAGGTCCATGAGACCTCTAATTATGAGATCGAGAAATTCTTGGCAAGAGAAGACCCAAGTTACCTCAAACGAGATCTCAGCCAGAAATGCAATTTCGTAGGAAATCTTCCATCGTGCCTAAAGCATAGAAAAGGTTTTCCAAGGATCAAACTGGGTAAAAAACCTACAGACAACAGTGGTATCATTTTGACACACAACCTTGGATATCCTGAAACAACTATTCCAAATCCATAGTGTGAGGTTTGTTTGTTTTGGATTGAAAAATATTACACACATATCCCTTCCCTTCAACTACAGATCAAAACGCTCACCACTCAGATCGACTCATTAATGAGTGAAAATCACATACTAAAGTTCAGTGCTCAAAGTCAAGGGAAGTGATTGAAAAGGACTGGAAACGTAATAATAAAGAATGTTGAGTGTGTTACAACAGTAGTTAACTCTGAGGTCTTATGAGTCAAATTTAGCATGCATTTAAGAGGTAAAGATTTGTTTGTTTATCTTAGTTGTATTTTTAGTTTTTCTATTAATATAGATTTAATTAGATTTCTATTGTTAAAATAAAACTAACTACAGAATCAGTTGATTCTGTAGCCAGTCTATTCTCATTCAAATTTTTGGAAATTATTGGTTAGAATAATATCTAAACTCCTTTATTTTCATTTTTCCTTCAGGATATCATGTAGCTAGTGGTGATTTGATTATATGGACCGTTTTTGAGCTTATTAGCCATTTCTTTGGCTCATCTTTTGAAAACAGAAACTATCTTTTTATAGTTTTGAGAGATACAGTGTGATATGGAGTGGTTCTATTACCCTCTATTTTGTAATTAGTAAACCATTTTGAGATTTAATCTTATCCCACAAGATAGGATGTTTAGGTTGACTGAACTCTTTAAATATTAGAGATTTTTGTAATGAAGGCATCCTTGCCTAGGGAAAAAGATGAACGTTTGATTTATAGACTTTAATGGAACAATAATGCACATTTTGGCTTTAGCTTCTTGTGGATGGTGTCTTCATTTAAGTTTTGTTTATCCTTATATGATAATAGGTTTTGATAGCTTTAGCCTTCATCATTTATTATGTTATTGGGATAATTCCTTTATAAATTTTGTCCATAAATAATTGCTTCAGATATTAATCGTGTGATCATCTATTTAGCTTCAATTACAAGATTTCTCCTTTAATTTTTGTTCAAAGATTAAATGCAAGGATATTTGCTAACAGATTTCTCTTAATGTAACTACTTGCAATCATGAGATCACAGTAATTATTGGTATCATTCTTTCTGTTATTAAAATTTAACTGCCAACATAATTGTTCTGCATTTATTCAGAACAGACTTAAGGTTCATTGCATGTTTCCCTTCTGGACAAGGTGGTTAAATGTTTTCTAGTCGCACAGATTTTTGGATGCATATCATCATCTCGCTAGCAGGTTAGCTCAATTTCATTTTTCTTCTATTTGTTTATCACTGAAATTTGAACATAAATTTTGGCTTTTGACTATCTATACTTTTCCATTTCATAACGTTTTCTTCCATTAGTTTAAGACTTATAAAAGAAAAATAAAAAATATTTTTATGTGCTTTCTTTATCTTCTTCTTCAAATTAGTCATTTTCACATTGAGTTTAGTAAGTTTAGATTAAAACTTACATCTTGTAAATATTGTATATAAATGAGAGTTATCTATCTTTTGCTTAGATACGCCTATTACAGTCGCATTAGAGCATATGTACATATATATATATATATATATATATATATATATATATAGTATTTAGTAATTAGTTATTTATTTATTTTCTTTTATTTTGTTTCTTTTAGGATTATTATATTGGCCAACAGAGCCATTAAACCCGTCAGAACTAGTTATACCAAATGGCTTGGGTTACTTAGACAACCTCGGACCAGACTCGTTCTTCAAATTGACGAACGATCATTTTCGCCCGTCAACAAGTCTTCAATTGTGCATATCCTTCCTCCGTAACATGAGTGATCTCATATGGCCCTAGACAATGTGTTTTGAACTTCCCAGGATGTTTTATGAACTTGTTGTCATAGACTAGTACTAGATCACTTTGTTTGAATATCTTCTTCTTGATGTGCCTATCATTATAGGCCTTCTCTCTTTCCTTCTGAACCTACTGATGGAATCCTGCAATGAATCTATCTTCCTCAAGTTCAGCCAACTACAAAATCCTATCTTGAATAGCTCCAGTGTCATACATATATGTAAAGGCAACAATTCCTAGGATTGGTACCAAGTATTCCATTGGAACAATAGCTTCAAGATCATATACCAACCTGAAGGGGGTCTGCATTGTTAGCTTCTTGCAAGTGATTCTATAGGCCCATAACACTTTTGGTACTCTTAGATCCCAATCATCTCTGTTCACACAACAAATCTTGGTTAGTGTTGTCTCCAAGATCTTGTTGAATGCTTCAATTGTCCCATTTTCTTGAGAATGGTAAGTTGTGTTCTTCTGATGGTGGACTGTAAATTCTTCACTCAAGGATTTAATTGTATTATTGATGAAATGTGTTCCTTGATCACTCATAAGGATCTTTGGGCATCCAAACCTGGTTATGATGTCATCAAATATGAAGGGTGAAACTATAGTTTCACTACAATCCTTGAATGCTCTTTCTTCGGCCCATCTATTCAAGTATTTTGTTGTTGTAATTATGTAACTTGCTCTTGTATTCTTTCCTGGTGGATTTATAGGTCCAACGAAGTCAATGGTCCATTTCTCAAATGTTTGTAGGTTCAATTTTGGTGCTAAGGGAATTTCATCTCTTTTGGATGGTTTCCCAACTCTCTGGCATACATCTCAAGCTCTGGAATAGTGTTTAGCATTTTTGTGTAAAGTAGGCCACCAAAGGCTAGCTCTAAGAATCTTTTGCGCAGTTTCTTTCCCTGCATAATTTCCTCCTGTGATGATTTCATGATATTTTGTGAGGATCAACGATCGTTATGCCTCCATAACACACCTTCTCAATATCTCATTAGGTCCCATCTTGTATAGATGTCCGACGATAAGTGAGAAATCTGCAGTGCGCACCACTAGTTGTTTCTTCTGAGGAATTGTGTACTCACTATGTGACATTCCTATGGATAGGAACTGGACTGTCTCTGTGAAGTAGTCATCGATCTTTCTAATGGCTAGTAGTTGTGCATCTGGTAGTGTATCATCCAAACTAGTTGGCTCTTCTCCATGTTCCAACCTTGATAAGTGGTCAGGACCCTTGTTCATTCTCCTGGGCTTTACTATGATCTCAAAATCATATTCATCAAACAACATAAGCCATCTTCATATCCTTCTCCCCAACACTGGATTATTGACTAGGTATTTCATCGTGGAGTGATCAGTAAACATTTTAAAGTGTCCTTCCAACAAATAGTAACAAAATTTCTACAGTGCATACACCATGGTTAATCCCTCTCTTTCAATAGTGGTATAATTAATCTCAACTGTAGATAGCTTCTTCCTAGCAAAGGCTATCAGGTGGTCAATGTCTCTTGTTCCTGGTTTTGATAACACAACTCTCAATGCAATGGATGATGAATCGACATGCCCATGAAACTCCTTGGTCCAATCTGGGAAAATCAGAATGGGCGTAGTAACCATTTTTTGTTTTAGTGTGTCAAAGCTCTGTTGGCATTCTTATGTCCAACTAAACTGACAATACTTCTTCAATAGATTCTCCATGGGTATTGTAATCTGAGCATATCCCTTAATGAACTTTTTGTAGTATCCTGTGTGTCCCAACAAAGTGCACAACTATTTGACTGACGTAGGATGGGGTAGATAAACTATAATGGAAATGTTGGATGGATCTACCAAGAATCCTTGCTTGCATACAATATGACCTAAAATTACGCCAAATGGTGAAAAGAAAATAGATTTCTTCAGGTTAAAATAAATTTGACACTGTCTGCATTTATCCAATATTAGCCTTAGACAATCAATGTGATTTTTCAATAAGCTAAAAATAGTCCAATCATCAAAGTATGCTTCTAAAAATTTATGCAGAAATTCCTTGAATGCTTCGACCACCACCCTGGAAAATATGGCTAGGGAATTCTTCAATCTGAAGGGCATAACTGTATATTGGTAGGATCCCCATTCTGTTACAAACGTGGTATTATGGTGATCTTCCTTGGCAATCCAGATATAATGGTATCCTAAAAATCCATCTACAAAACAATATACTTTCTGGCCTCCCACATTATCTAACACTTCGTCAGTGAACGGTGTAGGAAAGGGGTCATGAAAACAAGCATCATTCATCTTTCGGAGATCTATGCATATCCTGATTTCTCCTGTTTTCTTTTCTTTCACCACCATAGGGATTTTCCACTATGACTCTTCGATAGGTTCTATAATTCCTGCTTCTAGCATTCTGTCAAGCTCAATCTTCACTTTCTCCATATATTTAGGGTTCATTATGTAAGGTATCTATTTGAATGGTCTAGCATCTAGCTTCAAAGGGATCCTCATCTCTCCCATAGGCCCTTTAATTCCCTTCATATCAGTGAAATTGGTTGGAAACAAGTCTTGATATTCATGCAGTAAATCTGTAATTTTATCAATGGTAGCCGCATCCCAATAATCTCCAATGTTTGCAAACTTTGGTGTCTTCTCTGTTCCACTATTGACTTTCTTGATTTTGATTGGCTATCCAATGAATGGCAACTCAACGCCTAGAACTTTCACATCTCTTAGGCCTTCTATTTCTACGATGTTCACCTTCCTCGGATCATCGTCTTCATTGGCATTGATGTTGTAATAGCCTTGCAGTTTCTGGAGAGGTACAAACCATTCATTCTCTTCCTATTCTAAGGAAAGGCTAGATACCTCCTTGAATACTTTATGTCTCACAACCTGAAGTGCTTGATCTACTTAAGAATATTGACTTTCAAATAAGAAGGTGGTTACAAAATTCTGAGTCATACCTTTCCAATCTGTAGTGATGAGGCCCAGTTATGCTTGAAGGTAACAATTGATAGGAGTCATGTCCAACATTTTGATGAATATCTGTACCCATTGTTCTTGAGGAATGTTTCTCCAGGCTTCCTCACAACTTCTCACATGGTCGTTTGTGTAGCTTCGACCTGTGTAGCGAACTCCGTGGCCTTCTACTTGTGCTGAGAATCACGCTGTCATCATAGTATGACATTCTGCCCAATATATAATATTACTTTTTTATGTCCCCCACCATATTTATAGTGTGGATTTCAATTCCTTATCCATTTCCAACAACCTATGTTGTGTTGGTACACTTGCTTCAAAGTCTGATAGGAAGGCTTCTAACGGATTCAGACCATCAAATGTGGGTAAATTACTTACTGTTGTGCCAATCCAACAAACTTCTTTGGTTAATCTATCACATATCATTGTAGATACTTCATACATCTAGTTTTGCCAATTCTCCAGTGCTTCTTCTGATTCTGATGAGCATGCGCTTTCACTTCGCCAACTTAGATTCCCATTGACTGTAGGTG
>JASDQU010245395.1:17790-31917 GCA_032191745.1 Picea mariana | reverse complement strand
AGTTCCAGAAAATTTCGTTCATACTCATCAATGGTCATACTGCCCAACTTGAGTTTGAAGAACTCCTTCATCTTTCTGTCATAGTATCTTTTAGTCAGGTATTTATTCTCAAAATACCTCTTAAATTCCTTCCAAGTGACCTCTTTCTCTCGGATGTGCTGCACCTGCACAAACTGATCCCACCACATGGATGCTTTTCCTTTCAGTTGATACATTGCAATTCTTTCTTCCTCATGGGAAGAATAATTTTGCAGTTGGAAGTTTTTCTTCATGCCAAGCAACTAGGTCTCGGCATCTTCTTCCGTCTTATGTTCTCCATCGAATGTTGGAGGCATAACCTTGTTCATCTCCCCTTTCAATTCATCCTTTCCAGATTTTCGTTGTTTTCTGGTAGGGGATGGGCTTGGACTACTATGTGTCTTCCTGTCAGAATGTCTTTGGGAAAGAATAAGATGTCGGCTACCACTCCTTGACCTACTTCTTCTCCCAGGGGTTCTGCGAATCTCCTTCATACTTGAATCTTTTCCCTTCTCGAGTTTCTTCTCTATTCTTTTCAGGCTCTTAAAAAATTTTAAGTTTAATTCACCCTACCAATCCCTGACTTTCATGAACTTTCGACTATCATCTCGGTGAGCCTTGGCATCTCTTTGCAATTCTTCAATGATTTTCATTATGTGTCCTTCCTTATCCTTCTCTTTTCCATGCCCATTGGATTTCGATCCTTCGACTCCCATGTTAACATCCTTTCCTTCCTGTTCGTCTTCTATTTTAGGGGTAATATGCATTTTTCCCCACTCCATACTCGACGTTGTTTAACTAGAGTCCTGACCTCCGTTGAACTCTACACACGCACTGTGAAATTAATTCAAAGTTTGTCAAGCCATTAAACTTCATAAACAATCCACAACATTTATAACTAACACCAACAAGAACAAAAGACATTTCAATTCCAATGGGTTTTTTGAGCTCTCGTTCAACTCTGCAATTTTTAGGACTTCATTTTTCAGGTTTTCGAAGCTTTCATTTTCAACACTTTAGAATTTCAGGACTTCGGGTTTCTGGGTTTCGTCCCACAATACTTTCAACTTTCTATCCTTTCCAACCCCCGACTTCTGAAATTCGGACTTACTCTACCCTTTGGGCCCACATGAATCAGTGGTTACCCACAACTATGGTGGTACGTGGTATGTTAATGAGGTCCCACATCATTTTTTAATGACATCATCGGGTCCCACCTCTCTCGCTTCTCTTCTTGACCCACTGGCACGTGGTACATCTCCATGTGTCCATGTCCATTCCTAGAAAAATCCAATGGTCAGATCTTTCTCAGATCTACGATGCAGATCCTTTTGGGGTTTTGGGCTTCCAAATGCCGATGCGCTCTAACTTAGGTTAGCCTTCTGGGCTAGACTCGTGGTTCACATGACCTCCCCTTATATGACCACAGTCATACTTCCTATCGGGGTTTCATACTTTCCAATGCCGAAACACATATGTCCTCAGGATTCGCGATTCCTCAAACCCCGATTTCCCGATGGATGACTCTCCTTCCAGAACTTTCTTGACTGCCTCAATCTTGGCCATGCATCCCCAAGAATGGACGGTCCTCACCACTTCTTGCTATTTCATGATTTTTCGGGTTCCTTTTCTTCGGGTTCCTTTTCTTCAGGATTCGCGAAATGCCGAACCTCGATGTGCCGATTTGAATTTTCTACTGGGACTTTCCCCGATGACAAAATACTTTGTCAACTCAAAACCCCAGTAGCCCGTATACCAACGGGTCACTCGATCTCGACCACGTGTCTCAACTATTAGATGGCTCAAATCAAATCTCGAGACTTCGCCTGGTGCAAGGTCAAAAATACTCACCTATGTGAGTTTGGGTGTCCGAATCTTCCAATTGGACGATCGCGCGACACGCGTCCTTCCTTATACGGACGACTCAGATTTCCTCTCACTATTTCAGAACTTGAAATGTCCCAACCTTCTCAACCTTGAGAAATCTGATATCCTAAATGTCGATATCCCGATAAGTCAACTCCTTTTGGGACTTTCACCCTCCTGTTTACAAAGCTTTAAACTCTGTGCAACTCTCTACCGATCCGACGACTGTCAGGTAATTTTCTCAAGATCTGATGGCTCACAAGGGTTCTCCTTCCCTCCTTAATAGATCCTAGAGCTTCCACACCATCGGTGTGGAGTCCTCTCTCCATGTGGACTCATACCACTATGGTCGCAGTTTCATAACGTTGCTATACCTCCTGAGCTTTAAAAAACGCGTCAAGTAACTCCTTGACATTTTGGAATAAACCAGGGTCCAAAATTGGTCTTCCATACCAAATTTTCCCTCTCATTCTCGATCCAAAGACCACTCCATTAGCCCATATAGGCTCAGTGTCAAAACCTTGGCTCTGATACCAAACTATAGCACACCATTTCTGCTACTTTGTTTAATCGCTCTAATACAAAACTGTAGCACACCTTTTCTGCTACTTTGTTTAATCGCTCTGATACCAAACTGTAGCACACCTTTTATACTACTTTGTTTAATCCCTTTGATACCAAACTGTAACACCCCTTTCACTCAGCTACCAAGGTTACTATAACACCACTTGGTAGATAACCCAGAATAACTGTAGCGCACCTTGGCTACCGTGTAGGTGTTACTACGCAGAATAACACATTCTCATTCATAATTAATCACATGCATTTAAGAAAAGAAATACATTTAAGCTCAGAGTAAGCATAAGAATCATTTTTAACATAAATAATCCATGGAAAATACATTAATCCAAATGCACAGCAGAATGCATGATAATTATGATACACAGAGATACAAAACATAATTAAAGCATCATCTGGTACTTATCTATAAAACAATGGTAGAATCCACAACCAAGTGCAGGTCTTCCACGAACCTTCCAGCCTTAGACCACACTGCTCATCAACTCAGCAATGGGTCACCCCCGAGCTGGGACTAGGCTAGTCTGAGGTTACAGGGAAAACAACACACAACCACAAGGAAGGGATTCTCTCCAAGGAACCTCTCACGCTCACTGCCCACAGACCCTCATTCCCCACATGCCTATTCTACCCCATGAGTATATAGCTTCTCTGTCACCTGGACAGTCCTTCGACTGCTAATTTCCCTTGCCTTGGGTTACAGGAACAGGCCAGATCAGATGTCTCCGAGCTCTGTGGCAGCTACAGGGTTCCTTCCAGGAGTCCTCTCCTTCCTTCGTGCACTCTCTCACCTGGAGAGAATCACTCACAGGCCAACAACCTATTCTTCCCACCTCAATCACCTCTCTCACCTGGAGAGAGCATTACACCACTAGCCAACAAAACCCCATGCAGTCCAGCACTGTGTGGTCACAACAACTCACATGGAAAACAGACACGGGCTTCCCAACGGGTTCAACAATGGTTGGTCACTTCTATTTCCCAATCTTCCAGCATAGAATAGACTCACGCTTTGGTTGTCAGGGATGTGTGACAAACAATCCATGCAGGGTTAACATAGGTTCGAACTGTTCATACAGGGGTGGTACTGGCTATCTCAGAAGTCAATCCAGGCTCTTCAGCTTTCAGGGATGCACCAGGGTATTCTTTTGCAGAGGTCCAATTGTTTACCTTTATACCATTCAGTAGAATGGAGGAGATACCTCTCACGACTCCTCCTGGGCAATTTATTTGCATGCACCAGGGCTGACACTTGTCACTCTTGGAACTGCATGCGTTCCATCAGCATGCATCCCCTTTGCACGCTTACCCTTTCCAAAACTTAGGATGAAATGGAACATAAAATGCACATGTTCTTTTATAATAATATTAAAATATTATTCCCAGGCTTAAGCCCCCTATGCTTAGCCCCTAGGCTCAACACTTAGTCCCTTTCCCACCTTCTAGCCCCTAATTCCTTGCCCACTCTGTGGATGCTCAGTCCCCCTTCACTCATTCATCGTGGTCTGTCTGCACCTGGTGATGTTTATATTTTATTAAATGTTCTGCATACATACAAGTACAATAGCAGGCTCCTGGCCTTCAACACTTAGGCTCCTTGGCCTAATAAAACACATAAGTCTCCAGCTTATAAGAACTTGGCTCACCAGCCTATAAAACATAATGACAATTCCTTTCAGAACAGGTTTTACAACGGGGCTCGGCCTTGGGGACAATACACATAAAGACTCTTCCCAAGCCTTCCTTGGATGCATCAATGCATACCAATAATTTCACATCCATGTCAGGTACCTTTAGTATCAGTGTTGTCGTCAAAATCTCCTTCATCCTCCGAAATGCCTCTGCACATTTCTTGGTCCAAACAAACTTCTTTTTCTTCTTCTGCAATTTCGTAATCAGATTTGTTATCTTTGAAAAAACCTAGAAAAACCATCAATAATATCCCTCTAAATCCATGAATCTACACACTTATGGGACATTCGTCGGCGCATGCCATTCCATAATAGCCTCAACATTTGTTGGATCCACAACGATACCTTCGTTGTAGATGACATGCCCTAAGTAGTGAATCTTTGATTGATAAAACGATCATTTAGACAGTTTCTCATATAATTTGTTCTCTCGTAGACACTACATAGCCAAGCGCAAGTGCTTGTCATGATCCTCCCTTGTCTGAGAGTAAATCAAAATATCGTCAATGAATACTTGGATGAACTTGTCCAAGTATTCGCAGAACAACCCGTTCATCAAACAAATAAATACTCGCGGGGAATTTATTAGTCCAAAAGTTAAAACATTAAACTCATAATTTCCAAACCTCATAGTAAATGTGTTCTTAGGGATGTCATCCTCCTTGATTTGCAACTGGTGATACTCTGATGTCAAATCGATATTTGAAAACACCATCGCGCCCTTCATCTAATCAAAAAAATCATCAATCCTTGGAAACAAATATTGATTCTTGATCCTTTCCTTATTCAATTGACTATAGTCAATGCAGAGTCTCCATGACCCATCCTTCTTATGTATGAAGATAACAGGTGCACCCCACGGTGACACACTTAGACATATAAGTGCTAGGTCCAGCAACTCCTTCTTTTTCATTCTCAACTCCTGTAACTCTGGGGTCAACATCTGATAAGGTGTTATTACTATCAGTTCAATCCCCGGTTTTAAGTCTATGGTAAATTCCAATTCCCTCTTTGGCGGCATCCCAGGTAACTCCTCAAGGAATATTTCTGCAGACGTTTGCACCACCATAAGGTTATTTATACCTTCCTCTACTCCATTTTCGTTTAACACAAGGATCACATAAATCTTACATCCCTTGTGCATTCTCTTTCCTAGTTGCAAGGAAGAGATGAACCTAAGGGAAACTCCCTATTTCCGACCTACAATCACGCATCTCTATCCCTCATCATCGACCAAGATCAACTGTTTCGTCTTATAGTTGAGTATCAGCTCATGTGATTCCAACCAGTCCATATCGATCATGATGTTATAAGATCGTAAGGTCGTGACATGCAGGTTCGCCCTGGTGACAAACTCTCCTAGGTTAAGGCTACAACCCGTAACATTCCCACCAACCTTTTGTTGGGCTCCTGAAGACATTTCTACAAAAATAAACTCATCCTATTCAACCTCCTTTTCCTTAACTCTCTTTAGCGTTGCTCCATAAATGAAACTCTCTGTAGCACCTGGATCTATCAAAATAATAAGGGTGTGGTCAATGACGATACCTGACGTCTTGAGAACATTTGACTGGTGCTCTGCATGGAGGTTATTCACTGTCGCATGAATCCAATGGGCCTTGCCCAAATCTCCCATGGTAATGGGTTTGACTGATCCAAATTCTCTAGTCCTCTCCACTGGGCAGTCACGCTCATAATGTGGCTCCCCACATGTCCAACACCCTTTCTTCAGTCTAGTACTCCTGGTACCCGAAGTAGAATTTGATGGCCCACCATCCTGGAACCCTCATTTGTTCTGTTGAACAGGCCTAGAATGTTGTTGTTGCGGTCAACGCTTCTACTGGTGCTATTCTCCTCGGTAATGATTCCACTGCTACGATGTTGTTCGTCAAGGTGTAGTAAAAGTGGATCCTCTATGGAAGCCACGATACTCTGGCATATGTCTAGCTGGTGTTTGATGCTACTACGCACCAGATGATGCATGCTCTGTTGGTCTCACTGGAGTCCTTCTCTGAACCTCATTGATAAGCTCCTCCTCTACTATGAGGGCCTTCTGAATGACATTATGCAAGGTTTGAGGCATCAAAATCCTAACCTTTTCACAAATGTTGACATTAAGGCCAAACACGAAACTGTTGACCTTAAGTTTCTCGATATTCAGGTGCGGAGCATACCAAAGCAGCTCCATAAAATGTGCCTCATACTTGGGCACTGTACGACTACCCTGTCATAAGAAGTTGAACTCATTGAGCTGACGCTCAATGAATTCCTCTGATAGATACCTCTCTCGAAACTATTCCTTGAACAGTTCCCATGACACGTCTTCGACGACCACATTCAATTGTGATAGGAGTGTCTTCCACCATAGAAGAGTGCTCCCCTTCAGTTGAAAGACTTCCATGTGGACCTTCATGTTGGAGGTATAGTCACGAAGTGAAAATCACATTGCCATATTCTCCAACTATGCCTCGGCAGCTGTGTCGTCTGGGGCACCAAAGATCTCAGGAAATTTGACCTTCTCGAGTTCACGGTGAATGCTACCAGTACCAATCGGAGCACGCAATGGAACCTCAGGGGGTGTTGGCACCCTGGCCTCATCTTTGTCCAAAAGTATGATCAGTGCCTCAGACATCCATTGAAAGGACCTCATCAGCCCAATCACATCACCCACCGCTATTTTTTCCTGCCCGACAACCTGTTCATCTCCTTAGGGGTTAGACCCCTCAGGCATGGATGCTACTAACGGCATTGTGCCTCCTCCCCTAGAACCCCATCATCTTCCTCTGCGGTGTTCTCTAAGCATGATTACATGCACAAATACAATTCAACTTAATTAGCAACATTATAATCAATTATCAATCAACGAAAGTTGTTGTGATCCCAAGCCATGGGTCAAACCCCCTTGGATACCATATGTAATGACCCCATTCGTTATGACTACATGCGACGCAACACAAAGGAAAGATATTATTATTTTTTTTGTTTCAAGCAATAAGGAAACAACAACAACAATTAAACAAAACAACTTGATGATGAACACAATGGACGCAGATCATGCAACAGACAACAATGACTCAACATACTAGCACATCATGCAATAGACAACAAGGACTCAACATACTAGCACATCATGCAACTGGAAGAAACACGCGATAATCTAAAGAAAAATAGAACGGCTAAGATACGGGACAAAGTCAAGATCAACCAGAAGGAACCAACATCAAAGGACACATGTAACTTGAAACTTCACGAAGAGCGAGGAACAAGCACAAAAAAAAGTTATAGCACCAATACCAACATCAATTACAACAACCATCACACCCACATCAGGAAGTACAAGAATTTGTCTAGGTTATCATTTGCTTCTAGGAATCATGCCTTCACAAGGCGATGGGTGTGATAGTAACCAAGGTGCAACATAACATAGCTATACCAACAACCCAAAAGAAAAATCCAACGTGCTAGGAGACCCAATTGGCTGTCAAAATACAAGCATACTACATCCAAGCACCCAATGGACAAGTCAACATGACGCAAGGTGACATATTTCAATAATTAAATTGCGCAACCAACTGAAGGATTTCTTGTTTTCTTAAGAGGCATTTTTTAGGAAGTCTCCCATACTGTAAATCATAATAATTTGAATAATATAAAAAAAAACTTGTGTTCAAGGATATTCTATTTTAATACTCTATACAGTAGAATGTTATTTGAAGGATAGCTTAATCATATGTGATACAAGAAATTAGTACTTACATTATGTTATGTCAAAATATTGCTTACCATCATAAACAAGTAAATTAATATATTAAGAACATGAATTCAAGGGGTTCTCTTAGTCATTAAATGAACTTCCACCTCATCTTAACTGTCAGTTTAAAATAGTTGTCCATAGTTCATTATGCTATCTAACAACAATATGCCAACTAACGACATTATGATAACTAACAATATTCTATCATCAATAAAATCATTTTCTAATCAATGGATAAAATTGTTGTCTAATCATAGTCTATCAATATGTTAGCCATCAATAAAATTGCTCTCAACAATAATTCATTGTGTGATGGATGAATCGTTGTCTAACATGTGCTATCTTTTACTAGGAAATCAACAATAAAACCATGTGTTATCTATTAATAAAAAACCAACAATCAACATATCATTGCCCATTAATAAAATAATGTTCTATTAATGTTGTCTAACCATGTCCATTAATAAAATGATGTCCATTAATGTTATCTAATAACATTTATATGTTGCCCAACGCCAAGAAAAATGGATTTGGTAAAAACGAATTGGTAAAAATGAATTGATAAATCACTATCAAAGATGAATTTCCTGTCCAACGCCAAGAAAAACTCCCAAGGGCACCACCTGTGCTAGGAAAATTTCCATGTAATACATTGTGTAATTACATTTAAAAGAGAATTTAAACTCTATAAAAATTTCCATCTCTGCCAGGTGAATTCACTATGTAGGTTTGTGGTGTTTAGAGCATGTATAATTTGCTGTGTGACATGGCTAAATAATTTTTTTGTGTGTAAACATTGTGTGAAATTGAAATGGATATATAAATTCATTGGTTAATGGATATGTAAATTTGTTGTCTATCATATAAATCATTGTCCTTAACATATTAAAAATGCAGTCATTCCATATTAAAACGTTTTCATTAACATATTAAAAACGCAATCATTCCATATTAAAATGTTGTCATTAACATATTAAAAAAGTAGTCAGTTTACCAATCAAGTGTTGGGTAAATCATGGAGTAAAGGCTGTGCTTTATGCCAATAAAATCATGGAAAAGAAACTGTGCATTATGCCAATAAAATCATGGATTAAGATTTGTGCATTATGCCATTAAAATTGGGGTTGATGCTATGTAGAATGCCAGTGATTTCGTGGAGTAAATGATTTCTATAAACGAGAATCACAGAGAAAATTTTGGGGAGGACGTAGAGATTGGCGTAAATGAAATACACAGATCATAGGTCAATCAATCAGAGATGAATCAATCAAAATGAAGAGATACTCATCCACAATAAGGCTCAAAGACTAATCATAAAAGAAAAACACAGAGATAAGTAAGGGATAGATAGCTGGATGAAAATTTATCCTTCACTTATTATTCATTCAAAGGAAAGTGGGGCATATGAATATAAGTCTTTAAACACTAGAGTGACAACCGTCAATTCGGCTCCTGGCTGACTTCTCGGGCATGGACTAATAACTTAAAGGATAATGGACAAAAGATAAAAACACAATTTTTCTTCGTATTAATCAATAAAAACAAACACAGAGAAGTCTTTGAAAACAGAGTTTGGGTTCGCCATAGGAAATCAATTCAAAATATAGAGAGCTTAAGGTTGGGATGACTTTAAATTATTTGATCATAAAACATTGGGCTCATCAAGACAAATTATTGAATATAAAAGTGAAATATTTGGATAGTGTTACGTTGAATAAAACATAATCTTTAACACAGTAGTACTTTACTAAAGGTGTAGGAACAATATTTAAAATACCATTAAATACAAATATACACACGCGTACCGTAGTCAAATGTGAAGCTCCGAAGTCGTTGTCTCATGCGTGCTCCATCCAACTCTCGCTTTCCAACCGATTTGAAGTTACCGGTACCTCTCAGGCAACGCTAGGGGTACTCTTCTTCTCCCTGAGCCCCTTGAGACGCAAAGGGGCCACACACACAATACCATAGAATGCTACAACCCAGATCACCTCGCAAGGTCGAGCTACCACTCGTTACTCGAGCTGGGTATCCTAACTCCCACAAGAGAAATTCCAGCCAAGATAAAATTTCAGCAACATAACATTACGCAAAAAGATGAGATCCATACTCCTCCTCCTCCATCTACTATAGCAGGAAAACCCCTCTACAGGCTACACCAGGGTTCTAAAATGTAGGAAGAGCTAACCATCTAAAGTATATTAATTTTTATCAACTATCACGACATTACCCCATAATCATACATAAAAGACAAATTGTAGGGATCTGGTAGGCATACCTTAAACTCCACACCCTATGTCGATCCCTTTGCGCTTGGTTGTTTCTTGACTACAAGTATCATCCCAAGGTTGTCCTGCATTCACCAAAAGACAAACAAGAAACTATAAGCATGCATTCCACATATGGATTAGTGGGTTAGACGTCATAAACAAGAAATGTAAACAAATCGTTGAAATTTAAGACGTCATTTGGCGGTACGAAAAAAATACTTCTTTATATTAATCTCACAAAAGTCACTTACAATATGAGATCAACACTACTCCTCGAACTTGGTCCTGGGCTCCTCTTTACATTGCACCAACTGATTCCATGTCTCCTTCTCCTCTTCATTTCTCTCTAGGGAAATGGAAAGGGTTTTCAATGGAGGAAAAGGGAATTCTAACTCAAACTCACAATGTGGTTTCCAAATATGGGGGCAAAGGGGGAATACAGAAATGGGTAGAGTTTCTATGCTCTTTTGCTTCTTCCTTGGAATGGGACCCCAACCCCTTCTTTTATAGGCCAAAAAAGATAATAACGGTTGGGGTCACTGGCTATGGGAATTCAAACGGTTAAGTAACGACCCATAAACGAGTATCCCATGAAATTTTCCATTTTTCGTGATATTTTGTGAGTGTACGCGGATTGTAGTGGGACAACATGCATGCTTATGCGGGCAGTAGTGGTGCATGGTGCATAAACCTTCAAAGAAATGGTTTTTTAAAGAGCTTGTTCAGTGATGGTTTGGAAAATATAGCAAGTTAGATGGCCTGATGCCAGGTATGCATGTCTGGTGCAATTTAGGGTTATGACACCATCCTTTTTATAGAGTTTTTAAGTAATGAGTTTCCCAATTTCTCATTAAATTCCTTTTTCATATAATTAGTTTTAAAAAACCTCCCCATACACATGTCTCCCGATCCCCTAGTTTCACCTAAAAAATCAATTGTATTAATTAATTAAATATTCCTATTTCCCTCACCCACCAAGAGCATTCCTAAAAACGCTAATCAGTGTCCCAATATTCCCTTACAATTCTTAAATGACATACGCCTTACTTAATTCTTAGTTGAGTTCATAATTAGAAATTTCCAAAGGCAAGATTCCTTTCTAAATTAGACATTCAACTTTTACTTTACATTTCCCCTTTTCTTTAACTTTCCCTGTTTCTTTAAGTTTCCTATTTCTTTTAAGTTTCCCATTTATTTTTTTAACTAAAAAAATCAATTTAGCAAGTGTAGATAAAACAACCGTTTATCCTTTTTCCTTTTGAATTAAAAATTAATTTAGCAAATGTAGATAAAAACAACCATCTACCCCCTTTTCATTTTAACTAAAAAATTAAATTAGCAAATGTAGATAAAAACAACCATTACCCCTTTTTAAAACTTTAATCCTCCATTATAATTTTGACTTTAATAAATAAGTTTGAATTTCTTACCCCCCCCTTCTTGTTACATGATTATTTATTATAGTTTCTTTTTTTTACTACATGTTCTAAATAGACCTAGGTTTTAAATTTTACTAGGTTGGCTGACATTCTTTTAATAGGAAAATTTGTTTTTAAACCTTACTTATCACATCATTCATTTTAAGGTTGTCTAGGTCCTAAGGAGGCATATATTTCTAGGCAGTAGGGTATTCACTTACTAGTTAAAATCGTGACGTGCCCTTCTGGACGGACTATGTGCTCCAAGGGTGCCACTCGCTTCTTTCCATTTTATTTGCACAACATGCCCTTCAAGACACACTACGTGCTCCAAGGGTGCCACTCACCTCTTTCCACTTTCTTTGCGCGATGTGCCCTTCAAGAAGCACTACGTGCTCCAAGGGTGCCACTTGCCTCTTGACTAAATTTGGTACATGTGAAACCCTTGGAGTCAATACTCTGCTAGGTGATCTTATGAGAGACTAAGGGCCTTTAAGGAATAAGGCCCCTGTGTTATTGCACAACCCTTAGAATCATCATGAGTGACTATCACAGTCTTCTCTCATGGCATCATGGGCCTTCTCGAACTAGGTAATCATTAACCTATAGTTCAAGCCGTGACATGAGTGCTAGTACACCATGGCAGGGATGTTGCCACACCTCTCCCTCAATGTCTCTGGTTGTCTTGCATGACCCCTCTACTCCAAATGCGAGTCTGGTCGACAGGATATTGTCATCCTGCATCCATCAACAAATCATGTCAGAAATAACAATCAATCATCATAACATCTAATCATATGCACATATGTCACATAAACAACATTCAAAACCCCAAAAAGACCACTCCTTGACGTGATCCAGAGTCCAAGGGGTTTCATCTATGCCTCTGCATCCTCCATGTCCAAATTCCTGCACACTCAGGAGAACCTATTCAATAGAACCTGTCTATGTAAATACAACGAAATAACATATCATCAAATCCATAATATCCCATAATCATAACAAAAATGACAAAAAGTATAATAACCCAGATCACTTTTGTGCAAGTTTCCTCAAAGAATGAGTTCTCTCAGTGTGCACAAGAACAGGATGTTATATGTATGTACTCAACACCCAATTGTTTTAGCATTTTCTTTTCCTTTGCACAATTATCGAGTAAGAAAATATCACTCTGAAGTACCTTATCTTTGAGTAACCTACAATTAGTGGGAAATATAAATTTACATCTTCAATAACCATGAATAAAGTCAACCATTTTCTTCCTTCATTATGTGGAAAGAGTCCTTAAAAAATTAGGAGTTAATGGTTAGTTTCCTCAGAAGTGTCGAGAAACACACATATTGTAACAACCCTCTGTTACGACAATCGATTTTGTTTTTCCTTAGGAGATATAAATTACAATTAATAATGAAAACATTGGCACATCATCAGATATATTAATGAACATTATTAAGACATTAACAACCTACATGGCATAAGATGGCACAACATGGAAATGAGTAATGATACATATATCAAGACATTAACATAATAACCAACTGCCCATAACCAAAGCATTCTTTTAATAATAACACATCACAACGTAAACCATAAATCACTCAATACATATCATAAGGAAAATCATCAGTTAATATCAAGATGATTAATCATAGTGCCTGGTATAATCTAATCTACTCAATTTGTCTTTTAGGTAATGGTTAAGTGAAATTCGTACAAGGCAGAGCTATATAAAAATTAAGAATCATAAACGTAATACAATCAACGAGTCTAAGATAACTCAAGTCTAAGGAATCCATAAGAAGATCAATCATCACCCGTCATGTAAGGACATCATGTTACCTTACATATACAACCAATCCTAAAAGGAGATCAACCATGCTTAAACAATACAATGATTTAACATGATACCCTTCATCACATACCCAATTATAAAAATAATAAATTCAACATAAGTAATAAATAAGAATTAAACACCTTAGATATCCATTAAGGAATTTCAAGGAAGATCATAACTTATTATTATATAATTAAGAGTGCATTACTTTTCTCAATTTTATTAAATGGTTTAATATGTCCAATCAACTGTAACAATTAACATATAATTAGAGGTTAAGCTACAATCATAGTTTAGGAACCCCAAGGAAGAGTTATAGATTTATTCCAACCCCTGAACCTGTGAAAAATGATTTAGTTTCAATCCGATCCTTAATCCGATCCTCCATCTAGACCTTCATCCATTCCTCCTTCTAGACCTTCATCCGGTCCTCCATCTAGACCTTCATCCAGACCTCGTTATAGAGAAATTTTGATAACAACAAAAAATTGAAATTAAAGAATACATGTAGCAAGAAATCGGTAGGAATGAGAGTTTCATCCTAAAAGGAAGAGGTTAAAGGTGAGGGAAGAATAGTCTAGGTGCTCGTGGCTAACAACAAGACCTCAAGAAGTGCCAACGAAGAGCCTCCAATGAACATACCATGAGATTCCTATAGAATTTAATTTTTATTTATTTTTAAGTTCCAGTAAGCATA
>JASDQU010245395.1:5344-17770 GCA_032191745.1 Picea mariana | reverse complement strand
AGGCGTTGAGTACCTTTCCTGAAGTTTTTCTATGCTATATTGATGTTTGGTTCTTAACAGACAACATGCATGCTTATGCAGGCAGTAGTGGTGCATAGCACATACACCTTCAAAGCAATGGTTTTTTAAAGATCTTGTTCAATGATGGTTTGAAAAATATAGCAAGTTAGATGGCCTGATGCCAGGTATGCATGTCTGGTGCGATTTAGGGTTATGACACCATCCTTTTTATAGAGTTTTTAAGTAATGAGTTTCCCAATTTCTCATTAAATTCTTTTTTCATATAATTAGTTTTAAAAAACCTCCCCATACACATGTCTCCTGATCCACTAGTTTCACCTAAAATATCAATTTTACTAATTAATTAAATATTCCTATTTCCCTCACCCACCAAGAGCATTCCTAAAAACACTAATCAGTGTCCCAATATTCCGTTACAATTTTTAAATGACATACGCCTTACTTAATTCTTAGTTGAGTTCATAATTAGAAATTTCCAAAGGAAAGATTCCTTACTAAATTAGACATTCAACTTTTACTTTACATTTCCCCTTTTCCTTAACTTTCCCTATTTCTTTAAGTTTCCTATTTCTTTTAAGTTTCCCATTTATTTTTTTAACTAAAAAAATCAATTTAGCAAGTGTAGATAAAACAACCGTTTATCCTTTTTCCTTTTGAATTAAAAATTAATTTAGCAAATGTAGATAAAAACAACCATCTTCCCCCTTTTCATTTTAACTAAAAAATTAAATTAGCAAATGTAGATAAAAACAGACATTACCCCTTTTTAAAACTTAAATCCTCCATTATGATTTTGACTTTAATAAATAAGTTTGAATTTCTTACCCCCCCCTTCTTGTTACATGATTATTTATTATAGTTTCTTTTTTTTACTACATGTTCTACTTAGACCTAGGTTTTAAATTTTACTAGGTTGGGTGACATTTTTTTAATAGGAAAATTTGTTTTTAAACCTTACTTATCACATCATTCATTTTAAGGTTGTCTAGGTCCTAAGGAGGCATATATTTCTAGGCAGTAGGGTATTCACTTACTAGTTAACATCGTGACATGCCCTTCCGAATGGACTATGTGCTCCAAGGGTGCCACTCGCTTATTTCCATTTTATTTGCACAACATGCCCTTCAAGACACACTACATGCTCCAAGGGTGCCACTCACCTCTTTCCATTTTCTTTGCACGATGTGCCCTTCAAGAAGAACTACGTGCTCCAAGGGTGCCACTCGCCTCTTGACTAAATTTGGTACATGTGAAACCCCTGGAGTCAATACTCTGTTAGGCGATCTTATGAGAGACTAAGGGCCTTTAAGGAATAATGCCCCTGTGTTATTGCACGCCCCTTAGAATCATCATGAGTGACTGTCACAGTCTTCTCTCATGGCATCATGGGCCTTCTCGAACTAGGTAATCATTAACCTATAGTTCAAGCCATGACAAGAGTGCTAGTACGCCGTGGTAGGGCTACTGCCACACCTCTCCCTCAATGTCTCTGGTTGTCTTTCATGACCCCTCTACTCCAAATGTGAGTCTGGTCAACAAGATATTGTCATCCTGCATCCACCAACGAATCATGTCAGAAATAACAATCAATCATCATAACATCTAATCATATGCACATATGTCACATAAACAACATTGAAAACCCCAAAATGACCACTCCCTGACGTGATCCAGAGTCCAAGGGGTTTCATCGATGCCTCTGCATCCTCAATGTCCAAATTCCTACACACTCAGGAGAACCTAGTCAATAGAACTTGTCTATGTAAATACAATGAAATAACATATCATCAAATCCATAATATCCCATAATCATAATAAAAATGACAAAAAGTATAATAACCCAGATCACTTTCATGCAAGTTTCCTCAAAGAATGAGTTCTCTCAGTGCGCGGAAGAACAAGATGTTATATGTATGTACTCAACACCCAATTTTTTTAGCATTTTCTTTTCCTTTGCACAATTATCGAGTAATAAAATATCACTCTGAAGTACCTTATCTTTGAGTAACCTATAATTAGTGGGAAATATAAATTTACATCTTCAATGACCATGAATAAAATCAACCATTTTCTTCATTCATTATGTGGAAAGAGTCCTTAAAAAATTAGGAGTTAATGGTTAGTTTCCTCAGAAGTGTCGAGAAACACACATATTGTAACAACCCTCTGTTACAACAACCGATTTTTTTTTTTCTTAGGAGATATAAATTAGAATTAATAATGACAACATTGGCACATCATCAGATATATTAATGAACATTATTAAGACATTAACAACCTACATGGAATAAGATGGCACAACATGGAAATGAGCAATGATACATATATCAAGACATTAACATAATAACCAACTGCCCATAACCAAAGCATTCTTTTAATAATAACACATCACAACATAAACCATAAATCACTCAATACATATCATAAGGAAAATCGTCAGTTAATATCAAGATGATTAATCATAGTGCCTGGTATAATCTAATCTACTCAATTTGTCTTTTAGGTAATGGTTAAGTGAAATTCGTACAAGGCAGAGCTATATAAAAATTAAGAATCATAAACATAATACAATCAATGAGTCTAAGCTAACTCAAGTCTAAGGAATCCATAAGAAGATCAATCATCACTTGTCATGTAAGGACATCACGTTACCTTACATATACAACCAATCCTAAAAGGAGATAAACCATGCTTAAACAATACAATGATTTAACATGATACCCTTCATCATGTACCCAATTATAAAAATAATAAATTCAACATAAGTAATAAATAAGAATTAAACACCTTACATATCCATTAAGGAATTTCAAGGAAGATTATAACTTATTATTATATAATTAAGAGTGCATTACTTTTTTCAATTTCATTAAATGGTTTAATATGTCCAATCAACTGTAACAATTAACATATAATTAGAGGTTAAGCTACAATTATAGTTTAAGAATCCCAAGGAAGAGTTATAGATTTATTCCAACCCTTGAACCTATGAAAAATGATTTAGTTTCAATTCGATCCTCCATCTAGACCTTCATCCAGTCCTCCTTCTGGACCTTCATCCGGTCCTCCATCTAGACCTTCATCCAGACCTCGTTATAGAGAAATTTTGATAACAACAAAATTTTGAAATTAAAGAATACATGTAGCAAGAAATCGGTATGGATGAGAGTTTCATCCTAAAAGGAAGAGGTTAAAGGTCAGGGAAGAATAGTCTAGGTGTTCATGGCTAACAACAAGACCTCAAGGAGTGCCAACGAAGATCCTCCAATGAACATACCATGAGATTCCTATAGAATTTAATTTTTATTTATTTTTAAGTTCCAGTAAGCATAATAAGGATTTCTTGAGGTGCAGTACATACAAATTTTCAGCAAACCCCCCATATAAAAAGTTACTCAGCAAAAGAAAAATGGGGGATACTTGACCAACATCGAAGACTCATTGATTAAAGGATTACAACACAAAACTTGACAGTCAACACCAGACATAAAGGTTTTCAAGGGAAGCGTAAAAGATGGATAAAACTGCCATAATCAGAAATAAGCCAAGGAAATACAACTCCAGGAATAAAACAAGATCTGGGCAATTTCAAGTGTCCAATGTAGAGAGAAATCCAAAAAAAAACACCAAAGGAAAACGAGTCGAGGGAGAAATTAAACTATACCAAGATGTGAGTTGGAGAATGCACCATGAAATTATTCCAGTTAATATATTAACCATAACTCCCTAATATCATAACAAAAATAAACCTATTTTTCAACAAAGTTAAGAAACAAATGTGGGTTCCTTAAGACAGTTAAAATATTTAGAACTATACAGAGCATGGGGAAAATGAACACAATTCAACCTTTAAAAACTCAAGGAAAAAGGGTTTAGCAAGGGTTAAAGATCACGAGATTTACTAGCTAAAATTTCCATAAGGCTTTAAGGACAGAGACCCAAACAAGAGTTGTGCATCACCAGTTAGTCATTAAATAGGGTAACTTCTAATTTGACACTCCATCCGGTCCCAGATCCGACACTTGATACAACACTCAATCCGACCCTCAGTCTGGACCTTGAAATAGTAAAAACTGCTAGAAAGGAAATGAATACATTATATGCATCGAACAACATGAGGAAGGGTCGAGCCTAAAGGAAGGGATAGCATAAGAACAAAGAGGTTTTATGAAGGTTGATATAGGGCTGCAGCCTCGAATCGTTCAACCATTAAATACCACAAAAATCAAGGAAAATTATAAAGATAACCACTCAAATTTTGGGATTGTTTTCTACAGGCCAGCTAGGAATCCCATCATGAATAGAGCTACAACTAGAGATAGTACTCATCCTGTGGACCACTTAATAGGATTTACCATTTGGGTAGTGTACTACACCAAATATTTTGTGAACGCGACCAAGCATGAGGGTTATGGTTGGCCAATACGTAGAGAGAAGGGAAGGATTTCATGGGGGTTCTATCTAGACTTCCCTCAATAATACAAAGGAGAAGGATGATACAAAATCATGCAATGGAAACACAAATACAACATGCAAATGTTGGGTGAAGTAAGAGTAAAGAACAAAGGAGATCATGCAAATGTCTGGGGTGAGGAGAGAAATGGCCAGACAATTTTGACCATAGGATTTGCTCCAAGTGAGAAGGAGAGTGACACAAAGACACTCAAAAGAATGGGAATTGGGGAGTGAACAATGGGAAATTCCCTGGAAATAGGAAGCAACATGTGAGTGGTTAAACCACTAGTGAATTTTGAGAGGAAAAATTCTCAGATCACAGGGATGAAGGGATGGACACAACATGAGAGGGAGAGGCTAAGAAAAATTACTTGAGACAAGAATAACCAACAAAGACTGAACTGGGTATGAGGGCACAGACCCATATCCTTTACTCAGTGCAGCAGGATGGTATTAGATTTAAGAACCAAACATTTAAATTGGAACAGGGGCTATGGGAAGGAGACAATGGATGAATTTCAGTCTAGAAAGAAAAACTATTTAAATATTTTAACAACCAAGTAAGAAAAGCATACCCAACTATACATAAATAATTTCAATTCCTAAACATATAAATTCACATATAAAACATTTAACTAAATTATGCAAAAACTAAATACATGTGTACTGTAACCGAAGGGTAAAGAATCTAATTTGTTGTCCCGTGCTTGCACTCTATCCATCTCCTTGCTTGCTAACTGGTGATACCTCCCACTCAACGCTACGGGTACTCTTCTTCACCCTGATCCCTTGATCCACAAAGTGGACAAGCACACAACCATAGAATAAGCTAACACTCATCTTACCTCACAAGGTCGAGTTACCACTCCTATTCAAGTTGGGTATCCCAAATCCCACAAGAAAAATTCAGTCAAGTAAAATCCAACAGCATAACCTTATGCTAGCCAAAAAGGGATCCTTCCTCCTTCCTTGCCATTTATTTTATAGATTTCCTCCTACTGACCTTTCCATTTACACATTAATTTGGTGTTATTAATAATTCATTAGGAAAATATTCTCCTCCCCACACTTGTCACCCAATCCCTTAGCTGCACTAGAAATTCATTTAATTAAATTACTAAATTTCCCTCACCCACCTAAAATAATTCCTACAAATACTCATTGTTGTCCCCTTATTCCCGCAATTTCTTTTATTGACTAACACCCTTCTTAAAGTTTAGTTGAGTTCATTTTAGGAAAGTTCTCTAGATTATACTCCTTTCTATGTTCCCCATTCCTTTTGAATTTGTTTTCCTCTTTTTATCTAAGCTCGAATTTAACAAGTTTTTCACATAGACAACAATTAAATTTTTAGATTACTTATTCCTCCTTTAAATTATAAATTTGATTTTCCCCCCTTTTTTTTTTCATCCCCCTTTTATTAATTGTTTAATTCATTTTTAGTCCTGTTATCCTACTTAGACCTAGGCTTCAAATTCAACTAGGCATAGCAATATTTTTAAGGGAGAGATTATAATTTAATCAACTTTACTCATTCATAATTAATTTAAGTCTAACCAAGTCAAGGTAAGATATTTTTTTTCTAGGTGCCTAGGTTCATTGAATCACTTGTTTTTAAACTTCGCGACCTGCCCTTCAAAATGCACTACGTGCTCCAAGGGTGCCACTTTCCGTATTAATGTTCCAATTATGCAATGTAGGGACCGAATAGATTTAATGTCAAATAATTACATAATTGTAACAGTATTGATTTCAGAAAATTCACTAATTTCTTCTATATTGAGAAAATTAGTAAAATTCAAAAATTTCTTTAATTGAGCACATTCATAGCACATTCGCATATAGATTTATCCACAATTAATAAAATATTATAGCAAAATAAAAAAAATACTCAATTTAAATACATGGGTCTGATGCGAAACCTTAGTTTGTTCGCTTGCCTTGTTGATCGCTGCTGCACTGTGTAAACACTGCCCAAACCTACTATCCTCCCTACCAACTAGGACAACTACCTAGCTCCAGGATATCGTATGGATATCCTGACCCCCGTGCCCAAAACCTCCAGCAAATCAGTGCCCCTGTACTAAACCTTCCCACTCTCGAACTCAACTCCTCTCTGCACATCCAAGAGAGCCCCAAAAATCCATCCCCCAAAATCTCCCCTCGAATCCCCCATCCCCGTAAACCTCCTTCCCCTCCATATTCCTCCTTCATCGACTTCCCCATCCATCATTACTCTACTTATCCACCCATTTATTACCTTATCCCCTCATAATTAATATCTTACCCCTTTGAATTAATATCTCATCCCTTTCTGTGTATGTAACTCTTTTTTTTTTTTAATTTAAACAATATAACTTATTATCCCTTTTAAATTTAATACCCAAGTTATTGAATATAATACGTAGTTAATTAATTAACTAATTAATCAATCGAAATTATAACCTTTAATTAATTAATAAATATTTAATTAGTATCTTTATATCAATCTTGTTTAATTAATACCATGTTAAGACAATTAATCCCCTAATTAATTTTTACTTAATAAACCTTAAACATTTATTCAAATAGGGCTGTTACATACACCCACCCTTCAGGAAACTTTGTCCCAAAGTTAAGGTATCTTATGGTACAAGAAAAAGAAACATGGTTCACACATTCATAACAATTAACCGACATTATTAGTAAGTAAGTCAAGAAAACTCATACATACTAGTGTATATGTACAACAATTGCATGTATAGCTAGTACATACAATTCTCGTGCATGTACTAATAATCAAACTGGCATCCTTTAGTAATTTATTTATGCATCCAATCCAGTCAGCAAGACTAGTCTTTTATAAAAGACAACAAACCAGTCAATTGTTTGATAAATCCTTTAATTACTATTATCGGGTTCGACAATGTTATTTTAAACAACTGTGGTTTAGTTAAGAAATTATGAATATTCATATATATACATTTCTCTTTTTTTTTTTTTTGAAGGGAAAACATTAAATTCCACCTCCAGACAGATCTCCATACTTTATCAACTATTACTACTCATCCTTACTCCCTAACCTACTTCCATCTCCGTTCTTATCCTTCCTCTACTAGACTATATTGGAGCATCAACTATATTGACCTAACTCCAAATAGGACCCGTAAGCGAAAGTGTCGCTATCTCGACCAAGCTTCCCTAGAAGGCATCTGATAGTCATCATCACACGTCTTGAGGAGCGTGAACTAACAACATCCTCCCATGACTTCAGGTTTCGGAGGATACACGGTGGGAAATGCCTCCACCCCTCCTAATCATAACTAGCATTCACACCCTACAATGGAGGATACACTGTGGGAAATGCCTCTACCCCTCATAACAGGACTAGGGTCCACACCCTACAATGGAATAAATAGTGGCACCATGTTTCTAGAGGTTTTTTCATCGCTTATTCGGTTTTGGGTAGTGTCATCACCTGAAATCATGTACTAATCCAAATATCATAGCAATGCATAAAAACCAATATAAATTTCACATGCAATATTCATACCATAATGTTTCTTGGTTAGTGGTCCTGATATCCACTTTCATCATCATTATCCCTTGGCTATTTCATAGCCCATAACCTGCAGATTAGTCTTTAACACAAACTCATACATTTCTATGCATTATCATCATGTAATTGCATACTATCATCATTTCAATTTGGTATCCCTGTACCGATAAATTAACATCAAAGTTTTCCAATTAGAAATAGATCTCATAATACCCCATAATTCAATTTCGACACCCATTCATAAGATTATCATTTACCCAAAATAGATTGCATCATATCCGACATCATTCTAATAGTATTTTAAACATTCATAAAATTCTTGATTCTCTCAATATGTTGCATTATATACATCATCATCAATAATCATTTAAACATTCATAAAATTTACATTCACATAATAGATCACATTACATACATCATCATCAATAACATTTAATCATTCATAAAAGTTTATACATTTAAAGTTTAGGTGTATCACTTAATAGTTTCATTGTGACTAGAAAATAAAGTATATAGGCCTCAGGTAATCTTGGTTGTCTAAGTCAAAAGGTGGCGTTACGTACACCCAACCTTCGAGAAACATGTTCTCGAGGTGGTAAAAAAAGTGAGGTATAGTCTCGTAATGTCTCAGCATATTCCCAAGTAGCAGATCCTAGACTATATGTGTCCCACTGGACCTTAACTTGGTCTAGTAGACGATTCCTGAGCTGTCGGACTCTACGGTCCAATATGCGTAACGGTTCTACCATGAGGGTTCCCACGTCCGATACTTGTAATTCCTTCCAATTTAGTTTATGTGATTCATCAGCAACATAATGATGTAACACAAATACATGAAATACATTATGAGTTTTATGCAAGTGGGGTGGCAGTACAAGACGATATGCAATGGGTCCGATTTTCTCTTGGATCCTGAATGGTCCTATAAACTGAGGTGACAATTTTTTCCCCTTCCTGAACCGTATGGTACTCTTATTAGGCTTGATATGAATGAAAACTTGGTCTCCCACTTCATAACTTTGGTTGGTCCTGTGTGCATCCGCATAACTTTTCTGCCTATCCTGTGCTTCCTTTAGTCTCTGCCTAATCTGAATCACCTGTTCCTCCATTTCTTGAATCAATTCTGGCCCAACTGTTACTTGGTCTTCCAGTTGGTCCCAACTCAATGTCATTCTGCATGGCCTCCCATACAAATATTTGTAGGGTGGCATTCCGATGGAACTATGAAAACTGTTATTGTAGGCAAACTCTACCAAAGGTAGTTACTTCTCCCACTAGGTTTGATTATCCATTACATACATCCTAAGCATGTCTTCCATGACTTGATTTACTCTCTCAGTTTGCCCATCTGTTTCAGGATGATAAGTTGTGCTTAAGTTCAACTAAGTCCCCAATGCTGACTGTAAACTTGTCCAGAACATAGAAGTGAATCTGGAGTCCCTATCTAAAATGATCTTCTTAGTTATCCCAAGCAAATGGATAACCTCGCTTACAAACCCATGTGCCACATCAGTGACATCGTACGTGTCTCTAACTAGAATAAAATGAGCACTCTTGGTTAACTTATCCACTATCACAAGAATGGCATTGTGTCTAAGAGATGTGAGCGACAACCCTACAACAAAAGCCATAGAGATGACTTCCCATTTGGACATAGGAACATCATGTGGTTGTAGGAGGCTTGCCGGGTGATGGTGGTCGGCCTTCACTTGTTGACACTCTAGGCATTTGGTGATGAAATGGACTCCATCACGCTTCATTCCTACCCAAAAGATGAGCTTCCTGATATCTGCGTAAATCTTCTTCACACACGGATGCACACAATAAAGTGCTCTATGGTATTCCTTAAGTATGATGCTTTGAATATCCCCATTATTAGGGATTTACATCCTTCCTCGATATCTTAACAATCAATCTATTTCTAGACTATAGCCTTCATACTTTGGGTCTAACTGCCTCCCTCTCTGGAGGTTTGAAGTAACCTTTAAATATGAACTGTCTCATGGGAGTTGTGTCAACACATGTTCTCTCAGATTAACCTTTAAGGTTACCAAGGAGAAGATATGTGGTCTCCTACTCAAGGCATCTTTGACCACATTTTCCTTTCCCTTAATGTACGAAATACCAAAACCATACTCACTCATAAACTCACTCCATCACCTTTGCCTGGCATTCAGATCTCTTTGAGTGAAGAGATGTTTTAAACTTTTATGTTCCATTTTGAGCTCAAAGTTTCGCCCCACAGGATAGTGCCTCAAAATTTTCAAAGCTAGCATTACAGCTGCCAACTCTAAATCATGAGTCACGTATAACTCTTCATATTTCTTCAAATTCCTTGATGCATAGGCTATCACTCCTCCATCTTGCATTATCAGGACCCCCAACCCTTTCTTCGAGGCATCCATGCAGACCGTGAAGTCATTTTCCATATCTGAAACTCGTAGAATTGGCGCACTAGTTAGTAACATCTTAAGCTCAATGAATGCACTATCACATTCTTCTGTCCATTCATACCTGACCCCCTTGCATTGCAAGGTGGTGATGNCCCATACAATTTGTTCTCTCTAAGGCAAGACAACACTATTCGCAAGTGTTCCTCATGTTCTCTTTCATTCTTGGAATAGATGAGGATGTCATCTAGAAAAACTTGTACAAATCGATCTAAGTACTTCCATAATACACCGTTCATGAGGCTCATGAATAATGCTGGTACATTGGTCAATATGAAAGGTACTACAACAAACTCGTAATGTCCGAACCGAGTTCAAAAGGAAATTTATGGGATATCACCTTCCTTAATCCTTACCTGATGATACCCTGATCTCAAATCAATCTTTGAGAATACCGTTGTTGCTTTCATCTGATCGAAGAGGTCATCTATTCACAACATTGGGTACCTATTTTTCACTGTAGCATGGTTCAAGTCCCTGTAACCTATACACAGTCATAAGGATCCATCCTTCTTCTTTACAAAAATTACCGGTGCACCCCAGGATGAGACACTGGGCCTTATTAGCCCTAAGTCCAGTAAGTCTTTCAACTGCATTTGCAATTCACAAAGTTTCAGCGCTGTCATCTGATACGGAGTCTTGGAGATTGGTTCTACACCAGGTTTTATCTCAATAGTAAAATCAAGCTCCCTCTCATGAGGTAACCCTAGTAACTCGTTCGGAGAAACATACTGAAATTCTGACAATATCGGGTACTGATCCAATGAGGGTCCCTTCCTTTCATTCACTGCTTCGACTACATAAAGTCGACACCCTTTCCTGAAGCATCTCTTAACCTTCATAGTTGATATAAAGCGTAATGACACTTTTCTCTGCACACCCTGGATCTTTACTGGTCTTCCTTCATCATCGACAAAAAACACCCTCTTTGCGAAACAATCTACCAAAGCTCGATGAGCTGCTAACCAATCCATTCCAATGATTAGGTCATATGCCCCGAGGGCAATGATGTATACCTTCAACCTGGTAGTACACACTCCTAGGTCTACTATACAATCATCAACACTAGGTCCTACCACTTGTTTATCCCCCGAAGCCATCTCGACTTGTTTAAATTCATCGTGCTGATAGGCTGCCAACCCACTGTTTTCTAATGCAGATGGTGAAATGAAACTATCTGTCGCACCAGAATCAAACAAAATCTTAACATTGATATGATTTAGCGTACCTGATGACTCCAACACCATGGATTGATGTTCGGCCTAGCGATTATTAACCATTGCATAAATCTGGTGGCTGCTACTTTCTCTCCCGATCGATGCCTTTCCTTCTCTATGCACGAAACCTGATTGTAACTCTGGGCAGTCATGCTGGTAATGGGGTCCTCCGAACCCCCAATAGGTGACACGAGATTGAACCTATGCACTGTTATGTGACTACCTCTGAAATGAGTTCCTTCCCCTGGAACCCCTGCCTCTACTCGTTGTTCCCTGAGATGGTCGTGGACCTATCTACACCGTTGGCGATGAACAAGATGTTGCACTCATTTCCACTGAAATCCCTACAGCTACTGTCCTTGGCACGACTCTGTTACCATGTGGAAGTGGCCTTGATCCCCCTCCCCTAGGAAATGTCCTCGGGGCCTTTCCTACGAATCCCGGGCGATGCGGAAAAGTCGGTCTTGTTCCGCTGGTTAAGTTCATGTGTTCTTCCGCATAACACGCATTTTCCACCATTTCTGCTACTGAAGATGGTTTCTGCATCCACACCATAGCTCTTATCTTAGGGTTCAATTCATAGATGAAGCGCTCTTCCTGTCATTGGTCATTATCCATATACGAAACATATTTGACCAGTTCCATAAATCTCATCTCATATTCTTCTACAGTTCTTTTTCCCTGTACTAAGGCATGAAATGCCCCTACCTGTTGTTCCTCATAGTATGCTGGTAGATATTTCCTT
>JASDQU010245394.1:173113-191895 GCA_032191745.1 Picea mariana | reverse complement strand
AAGGATGAGCTTACATCAACAAGCATATGTTATCCTCCTCAAGCTTGCGTAAAAATAAAGAGGTACTCGCCATAAATGGTGGGAGAAAATTTGGGAAAGAAATGTGTCTATGTATCCATGTTAGTAGCAGTAATAGTCTCTCTTGAACATGGCACCCCCCTTCATCATTGTATCTGGGTTGGGAAATCCATTGGTCTCTTGTTTGACAATTCGCATGTCCATATGTTGGGTCCTCCTTGATTTAATGCTACCAATACCATTGTCGTTTCATTCATATGTTCAAGAGAAGTGTGACTTTAATAAGCCTTCTATCGATTCGGCCATCTATAGTTCTAAATATTCTACCATGTCGGCATTTCCTGTGTCAGTTTTGAATCAATTCATACTATGATCTACTTCAAATCTGTTACTTATTTCTTTTCATTGATGGGGGATACGTTAAGGCCCTCATGTGACGAGTCTTTTCCTGTCAACTTCAAATCATTATCTAAGAACAAGACTTAGAAATATTTTAGTACCTTAGAGCCTGCATGCCTCAATGGCAGGTTTCTTTGCTTTCAATAATGGGTCCACATCATTGACCCCTGATTGGAAGATTCCATCGAGTGTTCGACTTCAACTCATTTATTCACATTCATTGGATTGTACTAGAGTACCTTGGGGGTCATTGACATCAATGGCGATTTCCATCACACTTGTTAACGGTTATCATTAATGACCAGTAATAAAGTGGTTTCTACCATGTTCAACTTCAGCACCTGTAATCGCATGGTTAGATTCGTACATAGGGATGATGGAATTGAATACCCCAGATCACACCATTCTAGTCTAGGTTGCGATAGAGTATTTATTATTTTTATTGACACATAGATCCACTTTGTATGTCTCATGGCTATGTTCAAATTTGAGTCATTTTAGAGCATAGATCCACAATGTATTCCTAGTGGCTATGATGATTCACATTGGCATGGATCCACAGTGTATGTTTAATGGCCATGACTCACTTTACATTTTTTAAACTCAGTATGGGAATGCCTACCTCAGACGACGGTATATTATTATATTGATGCTTGATTGTTTGCAAGTTCCCGATCGGTCCACTCTTTGTTTCCAACACACACATTCTACAAAGTATTTCAGTTGTCACTGGTTTCATCCTCATACTTTGGGGGGAATTCTATTACACATTATTTTGGTCACCCAGTGATCCATTGACAACATGTGTCCATGTTTCCAAAAAAGAGCCTTTCTTCATGAGGAAAGTGACTTAATTTCTCTTCTCAAACACCCTATTAAGGAAGGTCGTCGCAGGTTGCAATATACACAGGGTGCGACGACGCCTGATCGTTGCCCCCTGCCCTAAAGCTGGGTTGTGACATCTCCATAGGATGCACTATAGCTAGGGTGCGACGATGTCAAAAGACTAAGAAAAGGTCAAGTTTCATGAAATTTCTAGAAGGGGATCTTTTAGAACATGAGGTGGCGTCCGAATGGTTTGGATCTTACTCACTTCTCTGATTTGGTGAGATCGTTCTCATCTCTCCAAACCATCTCTCTTTCCCCTATATAAAGAGGGATTTCCCATGGAAAAGGTTTAGCAAGTTTAATGAAGATTGAATAGTCTAAGAATTTTATGGAGAATTTTGCATTGGTTCATTCTTGAGAGCCTCATTTCAATTCATCAAGTCATTTCGGATCTTCTTCATTCAAGTTTGGAGCAAGTGTGTGTGTTGGAGAAAAGGGTCATCAAAAGGGGACCTTATGACATCAACAGGTTCTTGTTGATTATATTGGATTGCTTTCAATTTGGTTGGATTGTGTTCCCTTGCAGATTGAATATCACAGGAGCACCGGAGTGGAGCTAGGATGACAATGGAAAGAGGAAGCAACATTTAAAAAGTATGTTGCCTATCTCTTGTTAGCTAGTAAACTCAATAGTTAGAGCTTAGGGAAAACGTCATATTATGTTCTATTTTGTTATATATCTAGGTGGAACTAGGGATATCTGTTTATGTCCACATTTACCGATTAATTCTATAACAAAATTGGGGTCAAAACTTTCAATGTAATTATCCTTTCCAAGGGAACATCCCTAATTAACCCAACCCTGTGGGCTATATGCCTCAAAATCCTCCATAACTGAATTTTCTAGGACTATCTAATTATATGCAGACTACTTATGGTCCTATTGGTATACCTACGGGGCTTCCCCCTTAGAACTACCAGTTTCCTCAAGTGAACCGACAGTTGCCCTTCCTTTCCATTTTGGATTTATTGGATTTGTCTAGGACTTTGAATGATCCTATTTTACACTCTCCTTATTGGCCCGTCATACCGGCCAAAATACCATCTGACATTCCTAAATTTGACGGTCGAGCGGGAGAGGACCCAAATAATCATGTTATGACTTTTCATCTATGGTGTTCATCCAACTCCTTGATGGATGACTCCATAAGATTATGAATTTTCCAACGTACTCTCACGGGTTTGACAGCAAAATGGTACATAGAGTTACCGAGAGTTTTCTTTAATGACTTTAACACCCTATCCATGGCCTTCTTGATGCATTACTAGTTGCCAATTCGATACGAGACAAGAACCGAAATTTTGAGTTCTTTTAAACAATCCTCGTCGACTCATATTTCCGATCACATCCATGAGTGGAGGAGGAGAAGATGTTTGATCAAAGTTCCTCTTCCTGATCAACTATTGGTTGATTGTTTTACCAAATCACTCATTGGACCTATAGCCCATGATGTTGCCATGGGTGGTGTTGTCACTTAAGAGCAGGCGATTAGTTGTGCTCAGTATCTAGATCTCATTTATTAACAAATGGGAACACATTAGATTTAATCCCTCACGCTCCTCATCCTTCCACAACCCCTACCCCAACACCTCTAGCAGCTTCTCATGCTATTGATGGTGTGATTGACACTTCTCATGTTGAATCTTAGTCTACGCACGGTGGTCACACCAATCCAAAATATAATAATTCTAATGCAAAAAATACTCCGAGTCCTTCCACTGATAAGACTGTTAAAGTTAATTATGTTCAATCCACACCTGCCGAGAAAAACCAAAATAAAAAGAAAGGAAAGGGTAAGAATAAGGAGGACAAGAATAATAATCCACAATCTGATAAATCTAAAATGCAGACCACTGATGATAAAGATAAATGTAAACCTCATTAGCCTTGCCTTATTTGTGGTGACGATCATTACATGAAAGATTTTCCAAGATGCGCTAAGGTTACTAAGTTCCTCCAAGGAACCGGAAAGCCTTCTACACCTGTCGTTTTGTCACATCCTTTCCCATCTCAGTAGCAAGCCCAACTGGTCATTCATGACCAAGCTTCTCCTTCTACCTCCTCCTGTGTTCTTATGTGTACTGGTGACTATAAAAAGAATGAATTTTAGTCGCAACTCGAGCCAAACATTACTCAGTCGAAGGAGAAAGTTTATGATATACCACCTTCGTTGGTTCAACTTCCTCCCCCAACTTCAACTCCAAATGATCCTATTCATCTTGAAAGACCGGGTCTCAACGCAGTTCTTCACCCTCCTCCCAAGGGTGTTGTTCAAAAGTCTTTCTTCAATCCTCATGCACGTGCTACCCAAAACTATAGTATTGTAGAAGACCTTGCGCAAGCACCCTCTGCGATGTCAGCTCTTGAATTCCTTCAAAGTTGTCCCGCTCAATGGAATGCACTGTTAAAGGCTATTGGTGGAATTGATCCCACATATACTAATTTAATAATCTTTGACTTGGAAGATCACATTCCAAGGCTTCCTCCTCAGTTAGCATTTGAGATCCAAGTTTTTGTTGAAAACAAGAATATCTGTAGAACCGTTATTGATGAAGGAGCCTCAACTTGTGTTATGTTCATCACTTGTTGGAAAGATATTGGATCTCCTACCCTCACTGAATCACATAATACACTTAAGGATTTCAATGGTACAGGTTTTAAACCTTATGGTGTTCTTCTCTCATTGTTTATTACGTTGGAAGGTAAATCGGTCAATGTCGAGGTTGAGATCTTCGATGCACCTCTTGATTATAACCTTTTACTTGGCCATAGTTGGATTGATTCCATGCTTGCAGTTGTGTCTACCCTTTTCCGTGTGTTACGATTCTCGCACCAAGGAAAGGTCGTTACTGTTGACCAACTGGCCTTCCTTAATTATGATTCCTATACTAGAAACATACTCTTTATCTCGAATACACCTCCTGGTTATGAGAATGTCAGCATGGGTCTTTTGAAAGATTCAACTTTGATGGGTACATTTCCAATCCCATCGCTCGATATCCCCCCTCCTTTTGTTGCCTCAATTAACATGATATCCAACATTGTTTGTGAAACCCCTGAGTCATATGACCCATGGGTAGTACCTAACTCTGGTGACTACCTTCATTATGAAAACAGGATGCCTTTAAGTCCGGTTGAATCTTCTTTTCAAGCTATTCAATCGACAACCTCCTCTCCTCCTTCTCTTTGTGATTCATCTCCTGATCTGTTCCATGTAATATTTCCTACTGATGAGATGATCATGTCAGTCATGTCTATGGAAGATACTCCATGGGACAATGGACATCATCGCTCCATTATTTTCCTATAACGTGATACCATAGAGAGGTATCAATGGATTTTGACTCTGTCGATCGTTGTTGTTATTTCTTCAGTTCCTGAGTCAACACATGATGTCCTGTAAGAAGGGAACTTGAGTAACATTTCACCTGTTGTCCCTCACGACATATCAATTAAAACCAGAGTCATGGATAGCGTTCATATTGGGGCCTCCTATTCTACAGATGAGTTCCACACATATAAATCCATTTTCCAAGAATTTTGTGACGTTTTTTCCTGGAGTTATGAAGAAATGTCAGGTATTGATCCTTATATCATTGTGCGCAAAATTAAGACATATCTGGATGTTAACCCCATTCAGCAGAGACTTCACCCAGTCACTCCACGTAAATTCACTGCTATCAAGCTTGAAGTTAAAAAACTTCTTAAAGTTGGCTTTATCTATCCTGTAGCTTTGACCGATTAGGTCTACAATCATGTTCTAGTAAATAAGAAACAAGGTATGATCCGCGTTTGCGTAGATTATAGGGATATAAATAAGGCTTGTCCTAAGGACAATTATCCTACCCCTTTTTTCGACCAGATCGTCGATGGCTGTGCCAGGAGTGAAATCTTCTCTTTAATTGATGGTTTCTTCTGCTATAATCAAATCAATATTTAACCAGCAGATCAACAAGAAACTACTTTTATTTTCCCTTGGGGAACCTTTGCTTACTAGAAATTACCCTTTGGTATCAAGAACGTTGGTGCGACCTTTCAACATGCTATGTCTTACACTTTCCATGATATTAAGCACATTGTCCAACCCTATCTTGACAATCTCCTGATACATTCCATGCGTCGCCAAGACCACCCGGCACAATTAAGGGCCATTTTCATACGTTGTCGTTATTATCGTATACATTTGAACCCACACAAATGTGTTTTTTATGTAGAATCCGACCAACTTCTTGGTTTTATCGTGTCGATCCATGGGATTCGAGTAGACCCCTTGAAGGTGGAGGCTATTCTTAACCTACATCCTCCTTCCACACTATGCTAGCTCCAAATTTTGCAAGGGAAGGCAAACGTTTTGCGTTGTTTCATCCCCAATTATGCTAAACTGACGAAAGGATTTACCTGGCTACTCAAGAAAGGTTAAGATTTTGTATGGGACGATACTGCGAACAAAGCCTTTGAAGCTTTGAAACTTTCCTTAACCCATACACCATTATCGTTTCCCCCTGACTATAGCCACGATTACTTCCTCTACTTAGCTACTTCGGACTCTACCATTTCCATGGTCTTAATCCAAGAGGATGATTCACATGACGAAAATGTGATATACTATATGATTCAGAGTCTCACGACTACCGAAACCAAATACCTACACATGGAGAAACTGGACTTGGCAGTTGTTCAATTTGTTCAATGTTTTCGTCATTATATCTTGTTATGCAGAACCACTATTATTTTCAATTGCAACCCCATGCAACATATCCTTACTCGACAATTTTTGTGGGGCAAGTACTCCAAATGGATAGTGATTCTCCAGAAGTTTGACTTGGATTTTGAATGCGCTAAGTCAAATAAATCCTTGGTTTTTTTCGAACTAATATGTGACCTTCCCTCTACTGAGACAGAAAATGTGGCAGAGGATTCCTTGCCTGACAAATCCCTTTTTCTGATCAATTTTGATGACCTATGTTATGGAGATATCATCATATATCTCTAGAATCAAACTTTTCGATCAACCTATCTAGTACAGATCGTCATCGTATATGCTATCAATCCCATCAAAACATCATCCTTGGTGATACCCTCTACCACCATGGTATTGATTCTATCTTTTGATGATGTCTCATCTACGATGACGCTAAGAAAGATTTGAATGATTTTCATTCTGGAGCATGTGGCGGTCATATGTCTAGGTATGCCACTACCCAAAAGATCTTATGAACGGGTTATTTCTAGCCTTCTTTGTTTAAGCACTGCATTACTGTCATCCAAAAATTCCATGCTTGCCAAACTTATAATAACAAGATAAGATCTCATCCTGCTCCTTTACACCCTATAGTTTCCATTGGTCCATTCGCCAAATGGTGCATTGACTTCATGACATGTAACCCTCACTTGGTCGAGGGACATGGATACATTATTGTAGCTGTGGATTATTTCATTAAATGGGTCGAGGCGATGCCTACATTTTACACCGAGAAAACTACAGCATTGCTCATATTCAATCATATAATTACTTGGTTTTGTGTCCCTCAATCCATTGTTACTAACCACGGTAGTCATTTTCTAAATTTTATGATGTCCAAACTTACTAAAAATTTGGGTCTTCATCATAAAAACTCAACCCCCTATTATCCACAGGCCAATGGCCAGGTTGAAGTGATCAACAAATTTCTCATTACTATGCTTCAACGGATGATAGGAAGTCATAGTACAAATTGGCACACGATGTTTTTCTCAGCATTATGGGCCTATCGTACATGCATCAAGTATACCATGGGGTTTACACCTTTCAAGTTAATTTATGGTATCGAAGCTATCTTTCCAATTGAATGTGAAATATAGTCTTTGAAACTAGTTGTTGAACTTCTCCCCAACGCCTCTGCTGAAGAGGAATGTCTTTTGTATCTGATGCAACTAGACAAAACCGATCGCGATGCCACCTTAGTTATTGAAACTCAGAAGAAACGTGTTAAAGCCCAATATGACAAACATGTCAAGCCACGTGTCTTTTTTGAAGGTGATCTAGTTCTTCTTTACGAGCAAGATCATGATTTGTTAGGGTCTGGTAAGTTCGAAACCATGTGGTGAGGTCATTACATTGTCAAACGAGTATTGGAGAAGGGCACTTATGAGCTGGTTGATTCTGATGGAATCCCTTTGAGTGAACCCAGAAATGGGCTTTACTTAAAGAAGTACTATGCTTAAATTCATTATTTGCATGAGTGCTTCTAATTTTAGTGTATCATACTCTTGTGTTCTTTTTCGTTGTTTGGTTTTGACCTTCAGCTGCTTACCTTGTGTTGTTCTTGGTTTCCAGATGTTAGTGTCTTCACTACCCTACATTGGCTTCGCTGATGGCACTAATCGTAGTACTCAGAACTTATCATCTGTTTCTTGGGAAATCTATGCACCTACATATGAGTTTATTAGTCTATGCAGTGTTTGCCTTGGTCGTGCAACTAAAAATATTGCGGAATACAGTGCAGTCATAGAATTATTGATCGACGATGTTTCAATTGGAATCCATCAAATTATTGTATGACTCGATTCACATTTAGTAGTCCTACAATTGAGTAATGTTTACTCCATTTGAAGTCCTATTTTATTAAGGGTATATTTACGAATTCGCCTCTTGGAACGTCATTTAGATTACATTGAATATCAACACATTCCTAGATGTCTAAATACATTAACAGACGCTATTTGAGACATTTATAAAATCCAATCACATTTTGTATATATATATATATATATATAACGATAAAAATTTTACAAAAGGTGTTTTTTTCCAAAGACAAAAATATCAAAAATGTGAATCACATGGCTTCATATACAATATAACATCAAATATTTTTCTCACTATAACACACGACTTCTCCTGCTACTCTACAGAGCAATCGACCGATCAATGCAAACATGCCCACTGTGTGGCATTGATAGTTCCTCGGAATTTCATCAATAGAGGCATTTGGGATGTTCATGGTGAGTCCCTCTAGGTTATTCTCTATAGTCTCATAGTCAGCAGCACCCACTCCTGCTACGACATCTCTCTCCCCTCACCTCTAAATAGGGGATGAACCTGGAGGATGATACGGTCCCACATCTGCATTATCAAAGAGAATTTCATTAGTCCTCGGATAAACAGCATAAAAAACATTTTATATAATTAAAAATCACAAAAAAATCATATAAACAAAGTGTCCTTACCTATTTCCCCCCATTGGGAACCCTCAGGAAGAGCCAAGTCTAGGTCTCCTCAGAAGTCTAGCCCGGCGTATGCACAGTTGTTGACCATGAGCATCTGAGTCCTCAACCAATCAAAGAATACATCATTATATCTAACGATAGGACCGGCTACATGTCGTGCCATGAGGTTGACCCACCTCTTTATTCTCGGATCCTGTGGGGCAATTATACCCCATTCTACCTGTAAGCACAAATATGGGACCCTCTCTAGGAATAAGGACACCAAAATAGAACCGTATCCAAACTGTTTCAGTTCACCACTCCTGCATTTGGTCAGTTATTTTTTCATACTCTTTAGAACCCCTTCACACCAGTTGAAAACTCGGGGCTCCATACACTCCAACGCATACTAAAAATAGCTCTGCAGAGCCATATGGGGAGCGACACTCCCTTCCATGCATGTGATGGTATAGAGGATGGTCCATAGGGGAAAGTATCGGATGTCTCTTATAGTGACTTTACCAATATGCTTCTGGGTACCTAGCACACAATGCTTACCGGTATAATGGTTCATAGGTGCACCACCACCTCTGCTGCCTATAAGTGTGACTCAGGACCCACGGAGGGATAGCCCAGTTAAAAAGTAGATATCCTCAATATCTATCATAAGAATGTTAGCACCCACATGAAACACCTGCTCTTTCACATCCCACATGTGACCTAGGCACTTGAGTAATCTCAGTTGGGCCCTCGAACCCTGGATTTTGAAGAATTTTAACAATCCACACTGCCGGAGAGCCATTACCGTTCCTGGGTCATTCCCGACAAAGTAGTCTTTTGCCTCACGTTCTCTCTCTCTCCATTCAAACATTTTTACCATGAAAAACCTACAATGGAAAATTAAAGAGAGATTAGCATCATTGTCTTCTTCCCTTGACAATTTTTATTAGCATTTTCATCTTTAGAACTTTTAAGGCTATGCACGTCGCAGGCCAGGGCATTTGTACAGTGCAGAGTCATCGCACCCAAGCCTTAGGTTCAACTATGACGACCTCAGAGCATCACAGGTCCCGATATAGGGCGCCTTCGACGACCTTAGAGCGTCACAGGCCCCGATATAAGGCACCTGCGATGACCTCCGCACATAGGTAGCCCCAAAAAATTAACTCAAAATCCTATTTCTAACCAATGAAAAACAAATTTTAATCCATGGAAAGTTTGAGAAAATGAAGATTACCTGTTCTATGGAGAGAGTTCGTCGAATGATCAGTCATGCTCTCCACAATCCACAGTGCAAAATCAAGGTAAAGAGGGGGGTTTTGAACAAGGTTTGGGTGAAATGACAAATGGAATAGTGAAATGAGGTTTTACCCATTTTTATTGATTTATTCACTTTTTCATTTGTATTTTATAATATTATTTTATTTTATCTAAACCCTAAAGCCCTAACAACTTTGCAAGTGGTTGGATTTTGTAGATAAAGAGCCTAGGAGTGAAACATTAGAACAAATATATGTCTTTTGGTTCATTTTTATACATTTTTCGCATGTACAGATCCTTTTAGGGATTTTCAGGAAAAACTCCAAGCAAGTCTTAATTCTTTCTCATGCTCTTAAAACCCTAAGAACATAAGCGAGTAGTCTTTTATCATTTTTCGAACTCGTTATGGTAACATGAAAATCGAAACCTGTAGAGTATCCTTTAATCTCTTTTCTCGGTCTTTAAAAACAAAAATATTGTTGAGTGACCTTGTTCTTTTCATGCTTGTAAAATTATTTGAAGAAAACATGTGAAGAGCAAAAGGTTATCACTTTTTCGGTCTCGTCAGATTAACTTACAAAAAAGGAACTGGTGGAGTTTTCTTTAAGTGTTTTTCAGACTCTCTAAACATGAAAAACCCTTGAATTTTCTCTCTTTGGACTCATTAAATAAACATCGAAAGGCCCATATGGGGCCAAACCACTCCTTCTTAGGGTTTGTTAAACATACTCCAAGGGACTCGTCCGAAGGATGAGCTTACATAAACAAGCATATGTTATCCTCCTCAAACTTGCGTAAAAATAAAGAGGTACTCACCAGAAATGGTGGGGGGCAATTTGGGAAAGAAATGTGTCTCTGTATTCGTGTTAGTAGAAGTAATAGTCTCTCTTGAGCATGACACCCCCCTTCATCATTGTATCCGGATTGGGAAATCCATTCGTCTCTCGTTTGACCATCCACATGTCTGTATGTTGGGTCCTCCTTGAGTCAATGCTACCAAGACCATTTTTGTGTCATTCATATGTTCAAGAGAAGTCTAACCTTAATAAGCCTTCTATCGATTCGGCCATCTGCAAATCTAAATATTCTACCATGTTGGCCTTCCCTGTGTCAATTTCGAACCACTTCATACTCTGATCTACTTCAAATCTATTATTTATTTTGTGTCATTAATGGGGGATACATTAAGGCCCTCCTATGACGAGTCTTTTCTTGTCGACTTCAACTCATTATCTGGGAAAAAGACTTAGAAATATTTTAGTACCTTAGAGCCTGCATGCCTCAATGGCAGGTTTCTTTTTTTTCAACAGTGGGTCCACATCATTGATGCCTGATTGGAAGATTCCATAGAGTGTTCATATTCAACTCATTTATTCACATTCGTTGGATTGTACTAGAGTACCTTGGGAGTCATTGACATCAATGGTGATTTCCCTCGCACTTGTTAACAGTTTTCATTAATGACCGGTAATCAAGTGGTTTCTACCATGTTTGACTTCAGCACTTGTAATCGCATGGTTAGATTCATACTTAGGGACGATGGAATTGAAGACCTTGGATCAAACCATTTTGGTCCACGTTGTGACAAAGTATTTATGATTTGTATTGACACATAGATCCACTTTGTATGTCTCATGGCTATGTCCATATTTGAGTCATTTTAGAGCTTAGATCCACAGTGTATTCCTGGTGGCTATGATGACTCACATTGGCATGGATCCATAGTGTATATTTAGTGGCTATGACTCACTTGAAATTTTTTAAACTGAGTATGGGAATGCCTACCTCAGACGACGATATATTATTATGTTGATGCTTGACCCTTTGTAGGTTCTTGATCGGTGCGCTCTTTGTTTCTGACACACACATTATACAAAGTATTTTGGTTGTCACGAGTTCTAGCCTCATACTTTGTGGGGCATTATCTTACACATTATTTTGGTCACCCCAGTGATCCATTGAAAACATGTGTCCATGTTCCCAAAAAGATCCTTTCTTCATGAGGAAAGTGACTGACTTTCTCTTCTCAAACACCCTATTAAGGAAGGTCATCATAGGCTGCAATATACACAAGGTGAGATGATGCCTGATCGTTTCCCCCTACCCTAAAGCTGGGCTGCGACGTCTCCACAGGATGCACTATAGCTAGGGTGCAACAATGTAAAAATACTAATAAAAGGCCAAGTTTCATGAAAGTTATATATGGGGATCTTCTAGAAGATGAGGTGTCGTCTAAATAGTTTGGATCTTACTTGCTTCTCTAATTTGGTGGGATCTTACTCGCTTCTCTGATTTGGTGGGATCATCCTCATATCTTCAGACCATCTCTCTTTCCCCTATATAAAGAGGGGTTTCTCATGGAAAAGGTTAAGCAAGGTTAATCAATATTGAATAGGCTAAGAATTGTATGGAGAATTTTGCATTGGTTCATTCTTGAGAGCCTCATTTCAATTAATCAAGTCATTATGGATCTTCTTCATTCAAGGTTGGAGCAAGTGTGTGTGTTGGAGAAAAGGGTCATCCAAAGGGGACCTTATGACATCAAGGCTTTGGTTGTAATCTCCACTTTCACTTTAGTATAATATAGTGATATGTTTCTTTCCCATAAAACTTGTCTTGTTTTATTGTATGATTCCTTGATCACATGCATAAGTTCTTGTTGAGTATATTTGATTGCTTTCACTTTGGTTGGCTTGTGTTCCCTTGCAGATTCAATATCATGGGAGCATCGGAGTGGAGATAGGATGAAAATGGAAAGAGGAAGCGACATTTAAATGGTATGTTGCCTATCTCTTGTTAGTTAGTAAACTCAATAGTTAGAGCTTAGGGAAAGTGTCATATTTTGTTCTGTTTTGTTCAAGATCTAGGTGGATATAGAGAGATATGTTTATGTCTCCATTTACCAATTAATCCTATAACACACCAAGAAATAATAACCAAATTCCAACCAGAAAGTTCAAACCATAACCAAGAGAAATTCCAAGCCAAAACTGAAATGTCAGTTGCAGCAACTTCAGCTGCAGCTACAGTTCCTCTCCAAACTTGCGCACCACTAGTCTTATGTAGTTGTAAGATTGAGTAAGAAAAATTAGCTCTAGCACCCTCTATTTATACTACTCTGTTTCACTTGACTGGGCCTACTTCTCTTTTTGGAGGCTAATACCTCAATATTAAATATTCTCTTAAGCCGACTTGTCTCCTAGAGTTACTATCCAACGTTTTAGGGTTTCTCTTGCTTCCCGAAATATTCTAGGCTTATCAAAGGTTACACATGGAGGTTAATATCTCTCACAACTACCATAATATCAACAGGGGTGGGGGGATATATTATATAAAACATAATATGTTTTCTCTAATATATCCCCCCACCCTCATCCTCAAAGGGTTAAGCCAAAACAACTTACCAAAAAATAAGAGACATGATAAATTAATAAGATAAATAAGGATAGAAAATAGTATAGTAATATTAATAATAGTATAAACAAGTCTTATTATAGTATAGAATAATAATAGCATTCACTTGAAAAGACATTAATATAATAGTATCGTTGGTACTAATATAGATAACATTATTCAAAATCTCATTAGAATGATGATGATGACGGTGATGAAGATGTTGATTAACGTCCACTAAGACTGAATTGGTCTATCATATATTAATAAGGTAATGGATTACTTGCAATTATTTAGAATTTTTTTTATGTTCTTAAAAATCATTAAGAGAAATTTTCCAAGATCACCATAATTTTGTTAAGTTAAAAGGTTAGGAAGGCTAGTAGTGTGACAAATATTTTGAAATTGAGATCTAATGTAGATATAGGCTCGACAATCTAAGAGAAAGTGTTTTTCATATTCAACCCTCTTAGTGTCACAAAGGTGACACACTCTTTTGTTCCATGGCGTTTTAGGAATTGACCAATGTTCGGTTTCACTATAGAGCTCATGAGAATTTGATCTTATTTTAGGAATGCTTATTTTTTTCTTTACACTTGTCAAAACAAAGAGATAATATTGATATTCTATATTAGGGTTTATTACCTCCTTATAATACTTTAATTTATTTTTTTCGTCTAACTCTTTATCACACCACAATTTCTCCTTAAATTTTGATTTAATAATATTTTTAATAGTATCCTTATTCTGCAAAATGGTCTCTTCCATGATTCTCCAATGGCTTAGCCAAGATTGGGCATCTTTATGACATCCCTGCTTGAGTTGAAGGTGGTTATGACTGGAGTTTGAAACAATTTTAGAAAGTCTCTTGTCTTCCACATTGTTTAATTAATAATATTATAGTAATAATATAAAAATATCTAATTATAATTATAGTATTAATAGAATAGAATAAAGTAGAACATAACAATGTAAAAGAAAAAAAAAAAGGCAAGCCATCATTATAATAGTAAAAGGGTTAATAATAATAATAAAATCAATAGTAACATACAAGTATAAATAAATAGTAAATCCCATTATAGTATTATTAAACAATAAATAGTAACATACTATTATAAATAATAGTATTAGAAAGTCATTAGAATAATAGTATTATGTTAATAATATAAACCAATCATATTATAGTATTATTAAACAGGTCATGTAATAATATTATTAAACTAAAAAAGCACGTTATACCAATGTATAAATATTATCATTATAATAAAAATATTAAGAGAACCAAAAAATAAGAAAAAAAATATAGGTAATCAAATAACACTAAATAAGGAGTTAGATCATAAACACATGAAAACTAAAGAAAAATCAAACCCTAACAATGATAAAAACAAACCAAAAATAAAAATAAAAAAGACAATAAAGGTTAGACAAGAAAAAAGAAGAAAAAAATGATATCAAGAGGAAAAATAAATAAGAGAGGAATAAAAATAGTTACCAAAAAAGGAAAACGATTGCACATACAAGAAAAAACCTAGAAACTTATCTAGTTCTTCTATTTTAGATTAGTGGAATCCAATTACCACTAACCTCCAAGCATCCATCTATGTTGAGGTTATAAGGGTGCTTGATAATTTACATTGCTTCTTTGATTCTACATTTGAAGTAGTGATCCTTTTTGGCCAGGAATTTGGTATCTTCCAAAAACACATGGTGCTTTGTTTCACTTGAATGTTCAACTAAAGTTTAGGGAAACTTGTGCTCATTATTGATATCAATGGTATCCTCTTTAATCTGTATTTGAATCAAATGTCTTGTTTCTCCGATGTCACATTTTCTACATGAGAACTCTACTTTATAAACCCCTTTACACTGGTAATGTTCCAAAGTGTCTTTAACTAATCTAATCTTCTGTCTAATGGTTACCAAGGGTTTAAAATAGCTTTTGATCTCTTTCTTACTAAGGATTGTGTAAATATTTTATGTGACCCCTTTGATGTAGGGAAGGTGAGCTATCTTTCTAGGGTTATAGTGGTTTCTAAAATATGGCTCATGTCTTACCTTTTCCATGGATTTTCTTAATTCACTTATAATGTCTTTATTCATGTATATTATTCTCTTGAAAACCTTGGTATGGTGGTATTTTTCCTATTCCAAGTGTTCTTCATCAGATATTCTGATAGCTCTCATGGTTAGGGTGTTCAAAACTTCCATCTTTTGAGTGGGGTGGTGATGAGAGTTAGCATGAAGATATCTCTCTATGTGAGTTTTATTCCTATAGACTTCATGACCAATGTAACACACCCCAAACTCGCTTATGGGAATATGTCACAAAAATTCAAACTCTATCACATACATAATTTTCAAAATTATTTTACCTCACTCATTAACTCTCTCGTACCATTAATCAATTAATTGCAGGCTTGTTGAAGGCTCATATAACCATTATACTTCACTTTGATACCAATGTGAAATATTCCATCCATACGCAACAATATGAAAATCCAACAACAACATGCAAATCCATGCATAACTTACAATAGCATGCATAATTCTAAGAATTCATGACACAAAATAATTAAGCACATATATAACCATGCATTAATTAACATAAGAGTCACATAACATAAATAACACTTATATTTTATGAAATCACCTACAGGATGCAGACCTCAGATGTTCCACCCATCCATATATGTTGTTTTTCTATCACTCTCAACAGTAGGTCATCGCCAAGATGGGTCTATGACTCCACCATGGGAAGGGATACCTAAGCCAACTAAGGTCTCATAGTCAGCACAACAATGGTTATCCAAGGTACCAAACTTCAACAATAATTCCAACCTACAACCTCTCATTCCCCATCATCCTTTACAACCCAAGGAAGTGTACCCTCTTCTCTACACCACAGTCCATTGGGATATTCCACTTCCCTTCTAAGGGTCGAACACATGCCAACTAGGAAGTCTCGGAGCTCTTTGGCTCTACAAGATCCAACTTCTATGGTGAATTCTCGTGGAACCCTCCAAGCCTCACACTTGGGGAAACCTATCCAAGAAAACTATCCCTCCATGGATCCAGCCTTCCCCAAGGATAATTGTACACCCACATGGTTCATAATGTCGCAAGGTTATAGTGGCTCACTAGATCACACCCAATATTCCAAACCAAAAAATGGTAAAAATGAATGATGAGAATCATGGAATGAATGATTTTTCCACTAAAACTCAAGTTTAAATATTTGTGCTCCCTTTTAGACAAGTGGAAACCAAGGAACTACTTTCCCCACCACTTGGGAACTCTTCCCCCCCAACTTTGAGAACTTGGGATAAAAACATAAATTAGGACTTATCACTTAGGAATATTTTATTGTATTCCTTGGCTTAATCCCCCTTGACTTAGACCCTTTCCTCAATCTCTTACCCCCCTTTCCCTCTCATGGAGTCATATCCCCCCATACTCTCTTGTTTGACTTGATTTGTAATAGTGATGTATTTTATTAATATCGTGAGTGTGATTTATAGTTTGCAATACCATGTTGAATTACCTTTCAGTATATAGGCTCTTCGGCCTAATATCATAAAGGAACTCTATCCCAAAACATATATACATATATATAGGCACTCCAGAAAAAAGAAAAAAAACATATTGGCTCACTAGCCTATATAATATATGTACATTTACAACCTAGGGTATTACAACCAAGGTACCCATCTTACTTCCAGTGAATCAATATATCTATAAAAGGGATGATACTTTTCTCCTCCAACTCCATGGTGAAATTAATGTCCTCTAAGAGGAAAATAAGGTGCTCAAAGAATTTCCTAAGTTCTTCTTTATCATGTGGCCATACCACATTAGTTTCATAAAGAGGTTAGAAACTATATGGGTCTATGACTCAAGAGATCGTTTTTCAATTTTTTCCATAAAGAGGTTAGAAACAATGGGAGACAAAGGAGATCCCATTCCTACACCACTGGTTTTCTCATAAAACACTCCCTGAAAACTAATGAATGTAGATCTAAGGAAAAATTCTACCAATTTTGTTATTTCAGGGTCTATGACCTCATTAACAATATGGATAGCTTTATTAAGAGGTATCTTTGAAAGAGAGAACTAAATCAAAACGAATGATGATATCATCAGGTTTAACCATTTCATTGATCTGGATTGTATACATAATGAAATGAAACACACACCAAAATATAGCGAAGAGAACAATAATAAATTGAAAACCCAACTTCTATTAATGAATAAAATGGTGGAATATTGTAGAACAAAAAAAATACGGTCTTGTCTAATCATTTCCTTGTGTTCATGAACTAGGGATTGAATGTTGTCTTCTAAGTTGTAGATAATGTTATCAACAAAAACCATTTTGGGTGCTAGTGCTATTGATTCCATTCTTTAAGACACTCATCTTTGCTTGCTCTGGTGCATGAAAAGACAAGCTTATAACATTTTTTCTCATCATTATTGTCCCTGGTCATGTCTTATTTAATAAAAAACCATTTAAACTTTCTCTCTTTCATGTTACATGCCAAACACCCATCCTTGTCCACCTTTAAAGAAATAATTGAGTTGATGGTCAACAAAATTTCAATAGTGTATATCCAAGGCACGGCATGAGAGGTGATCAAACACATCCCTTACCCTCCTAGTTTCTTCACAGACAAGAGTTATATCAAGCCTATCAAATGCCAAATAATTCCATCTATTTCTCAAATGGTGGTTAATTATATAAAACGTAGGTAAAACACTATTGTCCCTGCAATTTTTGATAAATTCAAGGTCAATCAATATTTGGATTAATCATTTTCTCTTTATTTGTTTGTATTTTTCTTTTCTTTCAATTTTGATTCTTATTGTTTATTTATTCCCCTTAGTTAAGCCAACTCCCATCATGGTTGTCTATAGAGATAATTCAAAATTCTCCCAAAGAATGGCTCCTTGAAAGAAAGTTTTGATTGTAACTATTGTCAACATCTCTAGTGATTTTGAAACTTAATTTGACTTATTATAAAAAAAATTTTAGGCCCATGTTGCTAAAGGGTGTCTCAAAAAAGTAGGTGAGAAACCAAGGAGATTTCTCATAAGGTTTTTGAATCATTTTCAATCTAATTGAGTCATTTATCCCAGGTTGTAGTGCCTTCCAACTTTCATGGGCTTGACTTGGTTGAAACATGTGAAAATTTATATGACTCTTTTATTTTTAGCAAACAAATGTTAGACTAGGATCTAGGGCCTTGGTGCAGGGTGGCAGAGTAAATTATCCAAGGCCATTGAAGCTAAAACTAGGAGTCACTAGTGAGACATAAATTCATTAGTAGTAAGAAGTGATTTCCAGGAAATATCCTCTCACATAGGAGTTAATCGTGAGGTTGCACTAGAGAAATTGGGGTGATATCCCCTCTCTACTTGTTTGGTTCCCATGGACTACTATGTGTATGGGGATTTACGAAGTGAAAGGCCCTCTAAGTGGCATCACTTCTCAAAATTTTGGGCTTAGTTTCCTTGCCCATATGTGTGGTCCCAACCAATGACTATTTTTCATGATCGTTGATTACGAAGTGGTATCCTTAGTGGTTATTCCTAGGGAATCTACACAAGGTGACTATGGGTTTGAAGTAATTGTCGTATT
>JASDQU010245394.1:120509-136326 GCA_032191745.1 Picea mariana | reverse complement strand
ATCGAGTCACTCATTCCTTCTCTAGCTCACCGGCTTAATGACTCATATAGTTTTTACGATTCTCTTCCTCTCTATCTCCTCTACTCACTGTGTCCCCTTACATTTCCTAAGTACTACTTATTTATATTCCTGGCTCACCAACCATTACAATGCATTACAAAAAGCCTAACCCTAGCATTGTTAGGTCTTCCTTGCATGCGCGCTTCGCCTGCTTCTCTTACACGTGTTGTTTTCCTTCCAGCATTCTTCTGCATGCTTTTCCTCCAAAAATATCATTTCTTCCTAGCTAGGCCTGCATCCAACATGCCCCCAACACTGACATGTGGCTTGTCCTAATCCACCTAAACCTTGTGTGCCTCTTCGATCTCTCCTACAAGAGCCTGGAACTTCTCTGTGAGTTCTTTTGCTTGCGTTTGAGCGTGCATGGTCTTCTCCCTTAGTGCGTCCAATACTTTGTACTGCAATCTCATCACCGATAATCTCTACGCACTCTTCCCGAGTTTGTTCCATGTTCCTCTTTTCATATTCCGCCTAAACAATGACCTCTGCTGCCCGCTCTTGGAGCGGTTCCATTTGAGCTTGGCGCTCCTTCTTCTATGTCTACGCGGATATGAGTTACACTTGCATGTTCTTGATATCCTGTGCTCCTTTGATGCACTCCATGATCGACATCATCCTCTACCTCTGCTTGAGGTCTTGGATAGTTGCGCTTATACTTTCTTCCTTCTGGTTCCACTATTGGACTTGTTGATCCTCTTCCAACTTCGTCCATAGTTGTGCTTCCTTCTTGGACAAGTCGGTCGCCGCGTGGACTTGCCACTCTATCTCCTTTATCTATGTTGTTGGTCCCTGCTTCCTCTGCTCCTTCACCTCTTGGGGAGTGGTAGGTATGAAATGCTCCCGGAGGTGCTCAATCTCCTGCCTATATTGATCAATTGTCTACACAATCTGATCAATTTTATGTGTCACTGTGAGCTCTTTCGTCTGCGCGCTCTTTGGAATTTTCTCATAGGCTACGACCAATCCCTGATTCGGCCTATCTGCATGGTCCTTCTCCTCTTTGGTTTCGATATTGACCTACTTGAGTACCAATTCAAACTCGTCTCAACTGTCCTTTGTCTGCTGCAATTCCACTGCGTCTGTGCGTGTGTGCAACTGTACCTCTTGTGCAACGCTAACTTGTAGTTTATACAAGGCCTTGGTTGGTATCCGTGTAATTACCAACTGTATTTGGGACAAATCCTTCAAGGGTGTCTGCCCCATGATTTTATCCATGCGCATCATGATGGGTGTGACATGAAATGTTGAGCTTGGATGTGTTGTCGTCTGGATCCTATCCTGATCGTTCGATCCAGCCTCGACTCCTATGTGTGATGCTACTGAAAGAGATTCTATTCCTCTGTCGTCCCTTTTTGTTTCTCTAATTTGCTCGAGGATTTACCTCATGTCTATCATCTCATACTGCATCCTATCCCTTTGGTGTTGCTTCATCAAAGTCCTCTGCTGTACGATCCTGCACCATCTAGGCTACGAGGTCTGCGTCGTCCTCTGTGATCGTGTATTCTAGTGGCGTTCTGTGCACCTTAGATTTCTTGCGTGCACCCCCAGTTTGTATGAATGACCTCTTTGTTTGGCATTGCTCCTGCTGAGTAGCACTTGATGTGGTTCCATGTGTTCTCTCAGTCTGTTTATTTCGTTCCTGTGGTGCCTGGGTATTTTTCTTCTTCCCCCTCTGGGTGCCTTTCTTGGAAAAAACCACTTTATTTTGTTACGTCTGGTTCTGACCTGTCCTTGGCTTCTTGGGAACTATTATCTCTTCTACAAGTGTATGTTGCTTCTCTCCCTCTGCCTCCATATTTGAGGGCATTTCTTGATTCAGGACTAGAATCCTCTAGTCGTCATTCCAATCCTTGATGGCCATCTCTATGTCCACCTCCTTGATGTAGTAGCGCAGTTGTAGTCATTTATTGTCGAGATCCTTCCGTTCTTGGATCCATATTGCATGCCTAGTCACTTTGAAGTTGGCTATGCCCTGATACTTTACGACCATTTCTGGTGCGACCCACCAAGTGTTGGTGATGATATCCTATAGGTCGTTATAATATCCTTCGAATATGGTTGCATTCACCTTTTTGTTCTTGGGGTCTGGAGCGCACCCCAACAATAGGTATCACTTTGTGTGGCAAGGATTGGGTCTTGTGGAAAAGAATGAATACTTAGGCTCCCTCCATCTGATCAAGGCGATCAGAATGAGTAGCCATGAATAGTGAAATTTTATCCCCAGGTCTTGCGCGTCCTTACAGTCGTCTAGGAACAAATTCAACAATTACAGGGCCCAACTAAGTATGGTGCCCTTCGCACATTGTGTTGCAGCTATGACAACCTCGACAGGGACTTCCTCCTTGCGACATTTCCTGAGTAAATTGCATGACATGATTTTTGTGGCCAGTCTTGTCGCTTCGTCACTAATACGCTTAATTATGATTCTACAAGACCCCCTTTCTGTACCATACTTCTTCTTCATTTCCTCGGCCAATGCCTTCTCCTTCGTCTTGTCCTCAAGGAACTGCACAGGTGTCTCCCCCTGTGATGGCATCCCTGTGATGTATGGAATGAGCTCTACATTTATGGAGACAATATGTTCCAGCCACAAGTATCCTCTGTGGGCGACTTCCATCAGCTGCTTGATGCAGTTGTTTGCATGTTGGCCCCTCCCAAAGTGTGAGATGTCCAATAGGCTTAGAATCCCGGTTTTGGCCATTTCGACTGCCCACTGGCTTGGTTGGTTAATTGGTTCGCCAAAGAGTCTTATACCCACAATCTCTAGATAAAATTTCTTGGAAAACTCCAGAAACTTGTCTGTGTCCATCACATCATGGTATGAGTACCACAATTTCTCCATGTGGCCTATCATATTGCCTGTGATACGTACCCCTTCCAGAATGTGTGGCAAGACAATGCATGTGGTGGTCTGCTTGCGCGGTGACCTTGGTACTGGTTGTTTTCCCTTCCACTGTGGTAGCTAACTCAAGGTTCCAACCTCCATTGTTCTCTCTTTTGCATACTCATCTGCCTGGCTGGTGACATCTTCTACTGTGCCCTCCTGCCCTCCTGTGGTTGTTCCGGCATGGTTTTGTGTGACCTTTTTGGTGCAGTCATTTCTGCCTCATTTGTTACACATTATTTTGGTCACTCTGATGATGATTCTACAAGAATGTGTTCAGGCTCTCAAAATGATCTTTTTCCTGAGAAAATTAATTGCTTTCTTCCTTTACAAGACTGATTTTTAGAAGGACGTCATAGGCTACTATATAGGTAGGGTGCAGCGACGTTTGAAAGCTAAAAGAAGAAAGAAGTTCATGAAGTTTCTATAAGGAGAATCTTCTAGAATGTGAGGTGGTGTCTGTATGGTTGTGATCCTACTGGCTTCTCTGATTTGGTGGGATCATCCTCATCCTTTTAACCACTTTACCTTCTCCTATATAATGATGGGTTTCTCATGGAAGAGGTTAAGCAAGATTAAGAAAAGAATTGATGAAAGAATAGGCTGAAGACTGTATGAAGAATCCTATTTCAAGTGATGCTTGAGGCCTCCATTTTTCCATCAATATTTTGTGGATCATATTCATGAAAATTTCGGAGCAAGTGTATGTGTGTGTTGGAACAAAGGACCACTAAAAGGGAACTTGCGACATCAAGTCAATTCAGTTTTATCTTCCACTTTTACTTAATATAATACAATGGCATGTTTCTTTCCCATAAAATCATTCTCATTTTATTACATGACTCTTTTATCTCATGTTTAAGTTTTCATTGAATCTATTATTGTTGCCTTCACTTCGGTTGGTTTGTGTCATTGCAGATCTAATTTCACGAGAGAACCGGAGCGAAACAGGGACAACAAAGATATAAGAAAGCGATATATAAAGGTATGTCATTCATTCCTTCTTTGGTAGTAAATTCAATGATCGTAACTTAGGGAAAGCATCATGTCCCGTCTCATTTTGTTCTAGATGCAGGTGGATCTAGGGATATTAGTTTATGTCCGCATTTACCGATTTATCCAATAACATGGTTTGGGACAGTCCCATTAACTTTTGGGGCTTCTTCAAGGTTTTCGGGGTGTGAATGATTGCCGACATCCTCAGCCTGTTGGCCCTGTCCCCCTTTTGGCACATCAATGTCCATGCCCACTGGTGTTGTTTGCAGGGTTTCCTCCATGATAGGTTTGGGGCTTCCTGGTGTCATATCGAACGATGAGATTTCGTCCACATTGACAACTTCTGGAGGCTGAGGTGGTTTATGTTCACTTCCCTGTGGTTGTGGTGGTGGTCTGATGTTGCTGTGAGATCGTCTGCAAGTCTGGCTCGACTCTCCTAGTTTGGGTGGCTCCATGGTGGTAAAAATACTTTTCGTTGAGCTTAGTGGCCTCTGTCACCTTTGCAAACTTCGCTCTCTTCTCTGTATATTCTATCGGTCTATGCTTTTCTCAATTTCACAATAACCCTTTCAATCATGGCATGCTTCCCTTATATAGAAATTGGGAGAAACTTCTCGGAGACGTTACCCATCATGCGTTTTAAATGAACTAGCGCTTCCTGCGTACTTGCCATTGATCTCCCTTGTCGTCACTAGTTGGTGCGATTAATGCAGCGTCGCGTCAATCGTTTTTGTCATTTAAGTTTGATAGTCGTCATCCATTGGTGCTCTATTTTTCATACCCACCATTCCCGTTGTTTCCTCTTTTTAGTGACCATTGGTCTTTTCTCCATCGTGCTAGCATTTCCGAGTGTGCGTGCTCATTCTCTTTGTTGGGCACTATGCCTTTGTTACTCTCTTTTGATGTTTGGCACGGTAACCCCTCTGTTTTTTTTTGTTTTTTATTTTTAAGTGATGGGAGGTTGACTGTCCCTATACAACTTTAGTCGACTCCCATTAATCCTCCCTCTAAGTTTTGTTCCTCCTAAATCCTTCAATTGTACAACTCCCTCATCTGTGACAGTCTTTACTTCGCATGGTCCTAACCAATGCATTTTGAGTTTTCCTGGGTGCTGAAGGGATTTACTGTCATACACCAAGACTAAGTCTCCTTCCTTGGAATCTTTCCTCTTGATATGTTTGTCATGTCAAGCTTTGTCCCTTATTTTCTGTACTTCTTGGTGAAACCCTGCTAAAATCCTATCTTCCTCCATGATCATCAACTGTTGTAGCCTTTCCTGTATTGTGCCCCTCTCTATCATGTTTTTAATTGTTGCTACGCACATAATAGGTACCAAAAATTCTAATGGCACCACTGCTTCTTGTCCATACACCAATCTAAATGATGTGTGTACTGTCAAATTTTTGCATGGGGTCCTGTACACCCACAATACTGCTGGTATCTTCAAATCCCAATCATCCCTATTAATGTTGCAGATCTTCGTCAGTGCATTTTCAAGGATTTTGTTAAAGGCTTCCACCAGTCCATTTGCTTGATGATGATATGGTGTACTCTTTTGATGATAAACTTCAAACTCCTCAGTCATATCCTTAATATTGTTGTTGATGAAATGAGTGCCTTGGTCACTCATCAAAATCTTTGGGCAGCCAAATCTAGTGATCACTTGCTCAAACAAGAAGTGTGTTGTTTTCTCTGCACTACAATCTTTTACTGGTGCTTCTTCTTCCCATCTTCTCAAATATTTTGTCACAGTGATAATGTACCTCACTCCTGACCTTTTTGTTGGTGGGTTAATTGGTCCCACAAAATCTATGGCCCATTTATCAAATACCCGCAAGGTTACTTGTGTTCTGAGAGGCATCTCATCCCTTCTATTTGGTTTACCAAACCTATGGCATACATCACATTTATGGTAGTAGTCCTTTGAGTCTCTGTGAATGGTCGACCACCATAGTCCTGCATGCAATACCTTCTGCACGGAAGCTTTGCCCGCATAATGTCCTCCTGTTATTCCCTCATGGGATTCTGCTAAGATCCTTGGTCTTTCATGTCCTAGCACACATCTTCTCAATATGTTATCTGCACCCATTTTATATAAGTGTCCTGCGATCAATTAATAGTCTGTAGCCCTAACTACCAGGTTTTTCTTCTGCGCAGTGTTGAATTCTTGTGGTGCAGTCCCTGTACTCAAGTATTGGATGATGTCTACAAAGTATTCATCAGATATCTGGACTGAAAATAGTTGTGCGTCGAGAAAATTATCCTCTAGACTCGTAGGTTCCTCCCCATTTGTGATCCTCGACTGGTGATCAGGTTCTGCGTTCAACTTTCCTGGTTTGACTATCACTTCAAAGTCAAATTCATGGAACAATAGTAACCATCTACAAATTCTCCCCCCCAACAATGGCTTGTTGACGAGGTATTTGAGCATTGAATGGTCAGTGAACATATTGAAATTTTTTTCCAATAAATAATGTCTGAACTTCTGAAGCACATAGACCATAGCTAAGCCTTCCCTTTCTGTTGTATTATAGTTCTGTTCCGATTTTGACAATTTTCTTCTAGCAAATGCTATAGGATGGTCCAATTCTCCTGCTCTTGGTTGTGCTAGAATAGATCCAAGTGCTATGGCTGATGTATCTACATGTACATGGAATGTTTTTTCCCAATCCAAGAATACTAGTATTGGTGCGATTACCATCTTCTCTTTCAAGGTGTCCAATCCATGTTGACAGTCCTCATTTCAGTGAAACTTTGTGTATTTCCTTATCAATTTCTCCATTGGTGCAGTGATATGTGCATACCCCTTTATAAATTTCCTGTAGTATCTTGTATGTCCCAATGTCACTCTCAATTGGTGGACTGTTTTTGGAGGTGGTAGATTAACAATTACTGCAATCTTGGCAGGATCTACTAGCAAGCCTTGCTTGCATACTATATGGCCCAATAGTATCCCAAAAGGTGTTTTGAAGATTTACTTCTTGATATTTAACAATATCTGGCACTGCTTGCATCTTTCTAAAATCAGCTGCAAGACCTCTAAATGGTATTTCAACAGACTATATACTGTCCAATCATCCAGATATACCTCTAGAAACTGGTGGATAAACTCTTTAAATGTAGCTATGACTACTCTAGAAAATATTGTTGGTGCATCCTTCAATCCAAACTGCATGAATGTATACTGGTAGGATCCCCATTCTATGAAAAAAGTCGTCTTGTATATGTCTGCTGGTGCTATCTTGATCTGATGGTATCCTGAGAATCCGTCGGTGAATGAATAAGATTCTTGTCCTCCTACATTCTCCCTATTTCATCTGTGAAGGGAGTAGGGAATGAGTCATGTAGGCACGCATCATTCAACTTCCTCAATTCGACACATATTCTTATCCCCCCTTGTTTATTCTCCTGAACTACCATTGAGCTTACCCATTCAGACTCTTCTATAGGTTCTATGATTTCAGCCTCCAACATCCTATCGATCTCGGATTTGATTTTTTTCTTATATATCAGGTTTAGTTTGTAAGGTCGTTGTCTGATTGATATTGCCTCAGCTCTAAGCGGTATCTTCATTTCTCCTAACTCTCCTTCTATTCCTTTCATTTCGATGAACTTTGTTGGGAACAGGTCGTTGTACTCATGTAGTAACTCTGTTATACTTTCCATTGTTTGCTCATCCCAATAGTCTCCAATGTTGGCCATTTTGGGATTCTCAATTGTCCCGATGTTGAATTTCTTCTCCTTGATCGGATCAACAATTACTTCTAATTCTAGAGGTTGACCTTCCACTTCTCTCTCACCTTCAACTTCCTCAATATGAATATCGCGTGGGTCATCTTCATCTAGTTCTTCTTCCTGCACGTGGTAGCATGAAAATAGTTCTTTTACTATCTGTATGTTTTGTTGTTGTTCTTCTGTCATGAGTTCAACCTCTGGTTCTTTAATGAATATCACCCCTTTGATTTTTTTAAGTGTTGCATCTATGTTGGGGTTCTCATGCTCAAATGAGAAAGTGACAATAAAGTTTTGTTGTAGTATTGTCCAGTTCGTAGTTCCTCTACGCAGTTCATGGTCTGTATACTAGTTTGTTGGGATGCCCTCTAATGTATGAATGAAATGGTGAGGCCATTCCTTCGGTGGTGTCATCCTCCATAGAGTTCTACATCTCTCCAAGTGTTTTTTTGGTGCTCACTATCCATCATATTTCTCTAACTGGTTTCTTCCTTGTTCTGCACCAAATCTAATGCGCAGTAATCGATTACATTGATGCTAGTCTTTCACTGTTTCTTTGTGCGCACCCCACCATCTCGCAGGTGTTTCCTTGAGTGCTATATCCAAGGACAAAATTTTCTGATTATCTAACACTTCATCTTCATACCGTGTTAAGAATGATTCTAGGTCATTCACCCCATGGAAGATGGGAAGTTACTTTATCTTTGTACCTACCCATCTTATTGTGCAGTCTATTCTTGCACATCTTCTTGTGGAGACTTTGTGTAACCTCTGCTGCCAATTTTCTAAGCCCGTATCTGAGTCTGACACACATGAGGTGATGCTTCACCAACTAAGTATCCCATATGCAGTTGGGTTCATGTAATATTCATCTCGCATAGTTGTTCTGTACAACTGATTAATTTCCTTCAGGTCCAAGCAAGTAGGCTCTATGAACCTTTCCCCTTCTGATGGGTCCAGTGGCGCAATGACTCTGTATTCTCCTGACTCGAAGGTCATATTCCACATCTTTAAGTTGATTATGGCCTGGTTATCAAATGCCCAATCCAAACCCAATAATGCTAGATAAGGTGTTGTGCCATCCACTATCTCGATTACTTCAAAGTCGACTTTAGTCTGTACTCCATCTAGGTCTACTGTTACTCCTTTTAGTCTTCCAATTGGTAGAACTCTGTGTTGATTTGTTATTTTCAACTAAATAGGTGAATATTCTAATGTCGGTTCTCCCATACATTGCCATGTATTCTTGGGTAATACATTAACTTCAGATCCTAAATCCAATATAATATCTCCCATGTTGAAATCTCCAATGTTGGTGTTCAGCCTGAATTCCCTACTTGTTCTCCTCCTTGTATGTAGGTGATTGACTATTTTCTGTTCTAACTTTCCTTCTTCTTCTATGCTACATATTTCTAGCATATTTTGTAATAATTTAACGGAGGATGGATCATTTAGTAGTCTAACATAGGATTGCAAAAAACCCTTAATGGTACTTACTTGTCCCAGTGGTTGTGGTTTTTCGGTGTGATCCAACGATGGAGGCATCTCGTACTCTGGTATTTCCTTATTATGCTGCGCGGTTGATGTCGATGCAATGTCTGGCTTCAAGAATTATTGTCTGGCTTGCTTGAATATCTCTTTTTCATTCTGCACATCAAACTTCTTCCTTGGTTTGACATTCCTCTTCACCCATTGGTGTTTTGTTGGCTCTTGTCATATTGTGTCGGTTCCATTTTTAGCTCCTCCTCATGTAACTATGTTGATGTTTCTTCCTTCATCCCTCGCTTCTGCTGAAATCCATTGAAAATTATAATTGTTATGGTTTCTCTTCTCCTGGATCTTCCCTAATAGTGCTGAGCATTCTTCTTTGTCATGATCTAATGCGCGACAATACATACAGGTCGCTAGTGGAAGTGGACATTCTCTTGCGTAGTGTCCTGGTTGTTGAAAATTGTGACATAGTCTTCTAGCTCTTCCAAAGCCTCCTCTAGCTCTACCTCCACCTCTGTAGCCAACTCAATCCCCTCGCGGCACGTTATACTGAGGTGCTTGGTTATAATGTGCGGTATTATAGTGTGGTTGTGTGGTATTATACTATGGTTGCACAGTGTTGTATGGTTGTTGGGCAGTCTTATATGGGGATGGTACTTGTTTAAACTAAAGTGTGGCTTGCTCGGTCATCATTTATTCCTGCACCCTGTATGCATCTGATGTTCATTCCCTCATCAATTCCATGGTTCTGCAATCTTTGTCATCATGGCCTACTAACTTGCAAAAGTTGCAATACGAGATTTTTGGTACTATCTGGTACTTCTACATCATTGGGCAGTGGTATGGATCATGATCCTGTTTCTTACAGATCTCACACCATAGTCCTCCTGTTGGTAATGGATTTGGCATTCCCGCTGCCATGTACTATGCGAATGTTGGACATTCGTTCTTATGGTGTCCTTCTGTCCTACATGTGGTACACCAAATGGCTTCTCTTTTGTCCTTACTTTTGTTCTAGTTCAGCTGGAACGTTAAGTTCTTCAGATCCTCCTTTAGCTCCTCTATGGTTGGATTTGTCTTCTGATATTGGTTCTCTTCCAGTTTTAGGGCTACTTGTAAAGCCTCTACCTGCGTCTGAAACTTTTGTTGTCACAACAGATACTTCAAGTGTGGTAGTAGTGAATTGATGAACATATGCCTATGTTGCATATCTGTCATGACGTATTTTATCTTTTCTTTCAGTCATTTGAATCCCTGGTCAATCTCCCACATAGATTATCTGGGTTTCTGTTTAATCTCTATCATCTCGTTCATGTATTGATCCTCTGAACATGGCTTCTGGAACTCATTTATCAACAACTTCTTGATATCTCCAATCGTTTTGGTTGTCCCTGGCGGACTGTTTGCAGCTAAACTCATGTACCAATCCAGTGCATGATCTCTTAGTGTGATAGCTAACTGTGCAAGTTTAGTGTCCTCATCTGTGAACTATTTTTCTTCCCAAATCTTCTCATAGACAAAAAAGTGCTTCTCTGAGTCCTTTGATGCTTCTCCTTTGAATTATGGTAACTTGATGGTTGGACCATGTCCTTCCATTCTGAATGATGAAATACTACCTCCGCACGATGTAGATACTTGACTATTGCTTCATGAATTGGCTACCCCAGTTGTTTTTTCTTGTGTAGATGTACTTCCTGATGTCTTCCTTCTCCTGAAATTTGGTTGTCTAAATGGTGGTGTTCTTCTTGGTGTGTTAGTTACACATGGGTTTATGGGTTCCACACTGACACTGATATGGATAGGAGTGTTGCCTTCTATTTCCGCTCTTGGACCTCTCGTCTTCCCCTCATATGTTGCGCGCAATATTTCCTCAATATACTCCACATCCCGGAGATCCTCTACGTCCTCTTCATCAATTGCCAAGCCTTCCCTTGCGGCTATGACTCTCTTCTTGGTGTTCACCTTATATTGGTACGGTACTCCAATACGCATCTTTCCAGTTGTTTCCATGATCTACTTGATCTGGTCTTCATCCATCATAATAGGGTCCAAGGCCTCCTCCTTCTTTCCTTTATCCCCTTCTCCTTCCATCTCTCCTTTTCTTGTCAGTGCTTCCCCCTTTCCCCCATGCACGCAGGGAAGTTTAGTTATATGATTCCATCATCATTACACCTTTGTTATATAGTAATATCTTAATGGAAGTATATAGCGATCTGATGTACCTACCTCAAGGTCCCTTCAAGAACTCTTGTTCAGATGCGCTATAGGACTTCGTTGTATCTACTGCAAACTCTGTGATGAATCTGAAAACAATGTTGTCTAGCTAGAAATCTACTGCGTGCATAAACTTATTATCAACTCGTTGTAGTTGCGCGATCTCTTCAGGGTTCCATTCTAGTTGTCTGATATGATTTGTAGGATGGTTGTATTTCAATATTTTTATCCACTCCTGTAATATGTGTGGGAAATCACATAAAAATACTTCATGCAAGTCGATGAATACGTACTTGTTCAAATATTTGTGCGGTGTCAAGTTTGGGTTTATGTTATCTTTCTGCGCAAAATCTAGCTCCTTTGTCTTCAACCAGCTTTCTATCTCTGCCTTCATGGGATTCCATGGTCTCAACATCCCTTTTTAAATTCTCATTCTTTTACATTTTTTCTGTCTGATCACGCATTATTTTGACACTTCTTCAGCAGATCTCATATGCTCCATCTCGTTTTCTTCCAATCAACCGGAAATAGAACCATTTGTTGGTTTTTCATTATTTACTCTTTTCTCTTGGTATTGAGGATTCCTTATGGGATATTCTAATTGATCATCACGGATTGACCCTGGTTCAGAACTAAGAATCTTCCCAACAAAATCCCTTAAAATTATCGGCCCCTCTGGTAAAACATAAGGCAACGCAATACACAAATTTTAATGCGTAGTCTCACCCGAGATAACTCTATGGGTGGCTGCAATACTCAGGTGTTTGCAACCTGAGATGAAGCAAGATTTGTGGTTGTGCAATGTAACCTTTATTCATTCAATCCAATATCTAGCTACAACATTCATTTGATGCATGCATGTGGAATGCCATATCTACTTAGTTGCTTCATTTATCTAAYATTCATCAATTAATTCAAACACCAAGATGCATTCATTCATTCACATAACACATTATTTACCATGTTTCACCCCCTCCTGGGATACGTCCACAAAGATTTGGCTCTTGATCTTTATTATAGTTTAGAAATATATCACGCCACACATGGTTACAATATTAGTTATTCCTCTCTTCCTCGGCCTCCTTGAACCCTACGAGGTTGACTAGATTGAACCAGGCTCCTCATCCTATGATCTAACCCTCAAGATCGAGTCACTCACTCCTTCTCTAGCTCACCATCTTAATGACTCATATAGTTCTTACAATTCTCTTCCTCTCTATCTCCTCTACTCACTGTGTCCCCTTACATTTCCTAAGTACTACTTATTTATATCCCCGGATCACTTGACATTACAATGCATTACAAAAACCCTAACCCTAGCGTCGTTAGGTCTTCCTGTTGCATGAAATTGCAAGTAGTCAACGCTCCCCGGTGTATCGTGACAAGGGACTAATCGTCTCTCGTGGATCCTTGAAATCTGGTGGTGGTGATTTTACCAATCACCCGCGGGTTTTGGTGTAATGACAGTCGTACTACCAACAATTGGTATCATAGCTAGAGGTCACGAGTTCGATACACACTCGGCTTGCGCCGAGGGGGAGATTGTTTCACGAAATTGCAAGTAGTCAGTGCTCCCCGTTGTATCGTGACAAGGGACTAATCACCTCTCATGGATCCTTGAAATATGGCGGTGGTGATTTTACCAATCACCTGTAGGTTTTGGTGTAATGACAGCCATACTAACAACAATAGCTTACGTTTCCTGATGAGGTGTCACGAGCTGAGTAGTTGCCGCATGTTGGACATATTGTCATTGATTTCAACAGTCCATGTCATTGTTGATGATTTCAATATGATTTCAACAAATCATATAGTGATGATTTTTTGTTATGATGAATTACCATTGTGATTTACCATAGATAAGATTGTCATTGATGTCAACAGTATATCAGTTAGCATAAAATTTCAAACAGTATGTAGAGATCGAAAGCGTAAGCTCAGAAGGAGGAGCGAACATTATGTAGAGATCAAAGATGGGAATCAAAAGCATAAGCTCAGGAGGAGGAGCGAATAGTATGCAGAGATCAAGGCTCAGAATCAAAAGCGTAAGCTCAAGAGGAGGAGTGAACAGTATGCAAAGATCAAAGCTTGGAAGGAAAAGCATAAGCTCAGGGTGAGAAGCCTTAACAGTCCTACGATCAAGAAATTGATCGTGTTGGTCATCTAATATTAGAGACGTCGGTCATATGAGTGACCATGGGATTGAGGACCATTGGAGGATCGTGACCATTGGATCTACAATCCAGATCAAGGGTGGGGATGAATTGCGGAGAGCGAAAGAAGAATTAAAAAAATCGCTAGTTCTAATCCCATAATTGGTCTAGATCGTCAAATCTCATAAACCCAAATATTGACGATTGTGGTTGATCTAACAAACGATCAAATTAATTCAAATTAATTTGTGACCGTCGAATGCACAATCACCAGATCAACGACAGAGATAGATTGCAAAGATCGAAAGGAGAATTAAATATCATGCTATTTCCAATCCCGCAATTAGTCAGGATCGTCATATCTTATAGCCTTGAAGATTGACGATTGTGGTTGACTCACCAACAATGCACAACTTCAAATTGTGGAGTTTTGGTGACGAGCTAAATCACTCACAATTTATGGTTCCGCAACCACCCTTGATCGTGGATCTGCTTTGAGAGTCTTCATGACCGTTGGATCATTTTAAATTGGAAGGATAGGATAAGCGAGGGTAAAGGGTTGAGAATTTGATTATCTGAATAGCCAACAACCATTAGATCACTTTTGAGTGGAAGGACATGATAAGCTGAAAAATCTGAGATCTCAATTATCCGAATACCCGTCAGTCGTCAGATCAAATTAAGTAGAAGGACAGGATAAGTTGAAAGATCTGAGATCTCAATTATTCAAATTTTCATCAGCCATTGGATCCTTAAGTGAAAAGATAAGGTAATCATGGGTTGAGTTCTGAGATCTCAATTACCTGAATTCCCATCAGACGTCGGATCACTTTAAAGTGGAAGGATAGGATAAGCAAAGGATGAGATCTCGATTACCTAAATACCCGAGAACCGTTGGATTTAAACCAAGGCAAAGCAACATCACAGACAGATCGAGCCGTCGATCTAAGATCATGATAAAATGAACATCAAGCATTTCGGGTCTAAATATGTGAGGAGGTTATGCTCCGAAAAATCTCACTTTGAGAATTTTTAGTTTGAGATTTGAAATTCCCAAAGCTCAGAGAGATGAAGTCACTCTTAGCCATCGATCTCAAATACCCTTCAAATGCTACTCTGACCATTAGATCAATGAGATGAATATGTGGCACATCGGGAGATCTACGTCAACAAACCATGTCAGCATGGACATGTGGCAGACCACGTCAGTATGGACATGTGGCAGACCATGTCAGCAAGGACATGTGACAGACCACGTCTACAAGAACATGTGGCAGACCATGTCAACAAGTACACATGGCATAATCAGATGATAACAAGTGTCAAGAGGAAATTGGCTCATTCCATATCAACAAGTGACGTAAGCAAGTTACATCACTTCGGAAGTTTTACTTCGGGAGTTTTACCACCATCACTTGCCCAAAATCCCAAAGTCTCGAATGTCGAAGTCCCGAAGTGGACACGAGACGTCCAATCTAAAGATCACTTTGGGAGCATTCTCGATCATCGATTTTCTATATTGGAAGGATAGTGTAAAAGCGGTATCCACCACTTATGACTTACTCAGTAGGTGATCACTCTAGAGGAAAATGGAGCAGGGTTTATTTGAAACCTACGAAGTCTCGAATGCTGAAGTCTCGAAGTGGACATGGGTCTTCCGATTTGAAGAACACTTTGGGTGTACACTCAACCATTGATCATATAGAAATGTAAGGATCAAATATGACCATTGATCCAGTTCTGTGATATAAATAAGAATTGTCCGATCTTTTTCGGCAAAATCTGCTTTGGGAGATTTGAAAGGTTGTGAAGTCCCAAAGACCCGAAGGGTGAAGTCCTGAAGTCCCGACAATCGTCCATCTCATCGGGAGATTGAATCGTGACCATTGAATTGATAAGCACTCAAGAGCTCATATCTCTTAGCGTCTGGTCAATGCCATTGATCATATGGTAAAGAGATTTAAAAGGCAGAATGTAATGCGTCACTTAAATTGATAAGCCTATGGTTCTACACTAATGATCATATGAACATGGTTTGAAGGAAGCGTCGATTTGTGTAATCATAGAGACGAAGGAAATCGATCCATACCTGTGATCGATGTTGGGACTCAAAAATGTCGTATTTTCATCCACCTTTCCCTTCACTATTCCTTACATTTCATCGCCCAATTAAACCTTCGTCATACCATTTTCATAAATACATTTGCGTTTCACATCATTATTTTCCACTTTATTCATTTTAGTATTAAAAGTGAATTTATGATTAAATATTAGAAAATATACATGT
>JASDQU010245394.1:80239-105131 GCA_032191745.1 Picea mariana | reverse complement strand
TGTGATCCTACTGGCTTCTTTGATTTGGTGGGATCATTCTCATCCCTTTAACCACTTCACCTTCTCCTATATAATGATGGGTTTCTCATGGAAGAGGTTAAGCAAGATTAAGAAAATAATTGATGAAAGAATAGGCTGAAGAATGTATGAAGAATCCTATTTCAAGTGATGCTTGAGGCCTCCATTTGTCCATCAATCTTTTGTGGATCATCTTCATGAAAATTTCGGAGCAAGTGTATGTGTGTGTTGGAACAAAGGACCACTAAAAGGGAACTTGCAACATCAAGGCAATTCAGTTTTATCTTCCACTTTTACTTAATATAATACAATGGCATGTTTCTTTCCCACAAAATCATTCTCATTTTATTACATGACTCCTTGATCACATTTTTAAGTTTTCATTGAATCTATTATTGTTGCCTTCACTTCGGTTGGTTTGTGTAATTGCAGATCTGATTTCACGAGAGCACCAGAGCGAAGCAGGGACAACAAAGATATAAGAAAGCAATATATAAAGGTATGTCATTCATTCCTTCTTTGGTAGTAAATGCGATGATCGTAACTTAGGGAAAGCATCATGTCCCATCTTGTTTTGTTCTAGATCCAGGTGGATCTAGGGATATTAGTTTATGTCCGCATTTATTGATTTATCCAATAAAATGGTTCGAGACAGTCCCATTAACTTTTGGGGCTTCTTCAAGGTTTTCGGGGTGTGAATGATTGCCGGCGTCCTTAGCCTGTTGGCCTTGTCCCCCTTTTGGCACATCAATGTCCATGCCCACTGGTGTTGTTTGCAGGGTTTCCTCCATGATAGGTGTGGGGCTTCCTGGTGTCATATCGAGCGATGGTATTTTGTCCACATTGACGACTTCTGGAGGCTGAGGTGGTTTATTCTCACTTCCCTGTTGTTGCAGTGGTGGTCTGATGTTGTTGTGAGGTCTTCTACAAGTCTGGCTCGACTCTCCTAGTTTGGGTGGCGCCATGGTGGTAAAAATACTTTCCGCTAAGCTTAGTGGCCTCTGTAACCTCTGCAAACTCCGCTCTCTTCTCTGTATATTCTATCGATCTATGCTTTTCTAAATTTCACAATAACCCTTTCAATCATGGCATGCTTCCCTTATATAGAAATTGGGTGAAACTTCTCGAAGACGTTACCCATCGTGCATTTTAAATGAACTAGCGCTTCCCGCATACTTTTCATTGATCTCCCTTGTCGTCGCCAATTGGTGTGATTAATGCGGTGTCGCGTCAATCATTTTTGTCATTTAATTTTGATAGTCATCGTCCATTGGTGCTTTATTTGTCATACCTGCCATTCCCGTTGTTTCCTCTTTTTAGTGACCATTGGTCTTTTCTCCATCGTGCTAGCATTTCCAAGTGTGCGTGCTCATTCTCTTTACTGGGCACTACGCCTTTGTTACTCTCTTTTGATGTTTGGCGCGGTAACCCCTCTGTTTTTTTTTGTTTTTTTTTTAAGTGTTGGGAGGTTGATTGTCCCTATACAGCTTTAGTCGACTCCCATTAATCCTCCCTTTGAGTTTTGTTCCTCCTAAATCCTTCAACTATACAACTCCCTCATCTGTGACAGTCTTTACTTCGCATGGTCCTAACCAATGCATTCTGAGTTTTCCTGGGTGTTGAAGGGATTTACAGTCATACACCAAGACTAAGTCTCCTTCCTTGGAATCTCTCCTCTTGATATGTTTTTCATGCCAAGCTTTGTCCCTTGTTTTCTGTACTTCTTGGTGAAACCCTGCTAGAATCCTATCTTCCTCCATGATCATTAACTGATTTAGTCTTTCCTATAATGTGCCCCTCTCTGTCATGTTTGTAATTGTTTCTATGCACAGAATAGGTACCAAAAATTTTAATGGCACCACTGCTTCTTGTCCATACACCAATCTAAATGACGTGTGTACTGTCAAATTTTTGCATGTGGTCCTGTACGCCCACAGTACTGCTGGTATCTTCAAATCCCAATCATCCCTATTAATGTTGCAGATCTTCGTCAGTGCATTTTCAAGGATTTTGTTAAAGGCTTCCACCGGTCCATTTTCTTGATGATGATATGGTGTACTCTTTTGATGATAAACTTCAAACTCCTCAGTCATATCCTTAATAGTGTTGTTGATGAAATGAGTGTCTTGGTCACTCATCAAAATCTTTGGGCAGCCAAATCTAGTGATCACTTGCTCAAACAAGAAGTGTGTTGTTGTCTCTGCGTTGCAATCTTTTACTGGTGCTTCTTCTTCCCATCTTGTCAAATATTTTGTCGCAGTGATAATGTACCTCACTCCTGACCTTTGTGTTGGTGGGTTAATTGGTCCCACAAAATCTATGGCCCATTTATCGAATACCCGCAAGGTTACTTGTGTTCTGAGGGGCATCTCATCCCTTCTATTCAGTTTACCAAACCTATGGCATACATCACATTTCTAGTAGTAGTCCTTTGAGTCTCTGTGAATGGTTGACCACCATAGTCCTACTTGCAATACCTTTTGCATGGAAGCTTTGCCCGCATAATGTCCTCCTATTATTCCCTCGTGGGCTTCTGCTAAGATCCTTGGTATTTCATGTACTAGCACACATCTTCTCAAGATGTTATCTGCACCCATTTTATATAAGTGTCCTGCGATCAATTAATAGTCTGTAGCCCTGACTACCAGGTTTTTCTTCTGCGCAGTGTTGAATTCCTATGGCACAGTCCCTGTACTCAAGTATTGGATGATGTCTGCAAAGTATTCATCAGATATCTGGACTGAAAATAGTTGTGCGTTGGGAAAATTATCCTCTAGACTCGTAGGTTCCTCCCCATTTGTGATCCTCGACTAGTGATCAGGTCCTGCGTTCAACTTTCCTGGTTTGACTATCACTTCAAAGTAAAATTCATGGAACAATAGTAACCATCTACAAATTCTCCCCCCCCCCACACTGGCTTGTTGACGAGGTATTTGAGTATTGAATGTTCAGTGAACATATTGAAATGTTTTTCCAATAAATAATGTCTAAACTTTTGAAGCGCATAGACCATAACTAAGCCTTCCCTTTCAGTGGTATTGTAGTTCTGCTCCGATTTCAACAATTTTCTGCTAGCAAATGCTATAGGATGGTCCAATTCTCCTGCTCTTGGTTGCGCTAGAATAGATCCAAGTGCTATGGCTGATGCATCTACATGTACGTGGAATTTTTTTTCCCAATCTGAGAATACTAGTATTGGTGAGGTTACCATCTTTTCTTTCAGGGTGTCCAATCCATGCTGACAGTCCTCATTCCACTGAAACTTTGTGTCTTTCCTTATCAATTTCTCCATTGGTGCAGTGATCTGTGCATACCCCTTTATAAATTTCCTGTAGTATCTTGTATGTCCCAATGTCACTCTCAATTGGTGGACTGTTTTTGGTGGTGGTAGATTAACAATTACTGCAATCTTGGCAGGATCTACTAGTAATCCTTGCTTGCATACTATATGGCCCAATAGTATCCCAAAATGTGTTTCGAAGATGCACTTCTTGATATTTAACGATATCTGGCACTGCTTGCATCTTTCTAAAATCAGCCGCAAGACCTCTAAATGGTCTTTCAACAGACTATATACTGTCTAATCGTCTAGATATACCTCTAGAAACTGGTGGATAAACTCTTTAAATGTAGCTATGACTACTCTAGAAAATATTGTTGTTGCATTCTTCAATCCAAACTGCATGAATGTAGATTGGTAGGATCCCCATTCTATGACAAAAGTGGTCTTGTATATGTTTGTTGGTCCTATCTTGATCTGATGGTATCTTGAGAATCCGTCGGTGAATGAATAAGATTCTTGTCCTCCTACATTCTCCATATTTCATCTGTGAAGGGAGTAGGGAATGAGTCATGTAGGCACGCATCGTTCAACTTCCTCAATTCGACACATATTCTTATCCCCCCTTGTTTATTCTCCTGAACTACCATTGAGCTTACCCATTCAGACTCTTCTATAGGTTCTATGATTCCAGCCTCCAACATCCTATCGATCTCGGCTTTGATTTTTTTCTTATATATCAGGTTTAGTCTGTAAGGTCGTTGTCTAATCGGTATTGCCTCAGCTTTGAGCGGTATCTTCATTTCTCCTAACTCTCCTTCTATTCCTTTCATTTCGATGAACGTTGTTGGGAACAGGTCATTGTACTCACGTAGTAAATCCATTATACTTTCCATTGTTTGCTCATCCCAATAGTCTCCAATGTTGGCCATTTTGGGATTCTCAATTGTCCCGATGTTGAATTTCTTCTCCTTGATCTACTCAGCAATTACTTCTAATTCCAGAGGTTGACTTTTCACTTCTCTCTCGCCTTCAACTTCCTCAATCTGAATATCGCGTGGGTCATCTTCATCTAGTTCTTCTTCCTGCACGTAGTAGCATGACAATAGTTCTTTTACTATCTGTATGTTTTCTTGTTGTTCTTATGTCATGAGTTCAACCTCCGGTTCTTTAATGAATATCACCCCTCTGATTTTTTTAAGTGTTGCATCTATGTTGGGGTTCTCATGCTCAAATGAGAAAGTGACAATAAAGTTTTGTTGTAGTATTGTCCAGTTCGTAGTTCCTCTACGCAGTTCCTGGTCTGTATACCAATTTGTTGGGATGCCCTCTAATGTATGAACGAAATGGTGAGGCCATTCCTCCAGTGGTGTCATCCTCCATAGAGTTCTGCATTTCTCCAAGTGTTTTTTTGGTGCTCACTATCCATCATATTTCTCTAACTAGTTTATTCCTTGTTCTGTGCCAAACCTAATGCACAGTAACCACTTACATTGATGCCAGTCTTTCATTGTTTCTTTGTGCGCACCCCACCATCTCACAGGTGTTTCTTTGAGTGTTATATCCAAGGATAAAATTTTCTGATTATCTAACACTTCATCTTCGTACCATGTTAAGAATGATTCTAGGTCATTCACCCCATGGAAGATGGGAAGTTACTTTATCTCCGTACCTACCCATCTTATTGTGCGGTCTATTCTTGCACATCTTCTTGTGGAGACTTTGTGTAACCTATGCTACCAATTTTCTAAGCCCGTATCTGAGTCTGACGCACATGAGGTGATGCTTCACCAACTAAGTATCCCATATGCGGTTGGGTTCACATAATATTCATCTCGCGTAGTTTTTCTGTACAACTGATTAATTTCCTCCAGGTCCAAGCAAGTAGGCTCTACGAACCTTTCCCCTTCTGATGGGTCCAGTGGCACAATGAATCTGTATTCTCCTGACTCGAGGTTCATATTCCACATATTTAAGTTGATTATGGCCTGGTTATCAAACGCCCAATCCAAACCCAACAATGTTGGATAAGGTGTTGCACCATCCACTATCTCAATTACTTCAAAGTCGGCTTTAGTCTGTACTCCATCTAGGTCTATTGTTACTCCTTTTAGTCTTCCAATTGGTAGAACTCTGTGTTGATTTGCTAGTTTCAGTTGAACAGGTGAATATTCTAATGTCGGTTCTCCTATACATTGCCATGTATTCTTGGTTAATACATTAACTTCAGATCCTAAATCCAGTATAATATCTCCCATGTTGAAATCTCCAATGTTGGTGTTTAGCCTGAATTCCCTACTTGTTCTCCTCCTTGTATGTAGGTGATTGACTATTTTCTGTTCTAACTTTCCTTTTGCTTCTACGCTACATATTTATAGCATATTTTGTAATAATTTAATAGAGGATGGATCATTTAGTATTCTAACATAGGATTGCAAAAAACCCTTAATGGTACTTACTTGTCCCAGTGGTTGTGGTTTTTCGGTGTGATCCAACGATGGAGGCATCTCGTACTCTGGTATTTCCTTATTATGCTGCGCGGTTGATATCGATGCAATGTATGGCTTCAAGAATTATTGTCTGGCTTGCTTGAATATCTCTTTTTCATTCTTCACATCAAACTTCTTCCTTGGTTCGGCATTCCTCTTCACCCATTGGTGTTTTTCTATCTCTTGTCATATTGTGTCGGTTCCTTTTTTAGCTCCTCCTCATGTGACTATGTTGATGTTTCTTTCTTCATCCCTCACTTCTGCTAAAATCCATTGAACATTCTAATTGTTATGGTTGCTCTTCTCCTGGATATTCCCTAATAGTGTTGAGCATTCTTCTGTGTCATGATCTAATGCGCGAAAATACATACAGGTCACTGGTGGAAGTGGACATTCTCTTGCGTAGTGTCCTGGTTGTTGAAAATTGTGACATACCATTGGTCTTCTAGCTCTTCCAAAGCCTCCTATAGCTCTACCTCCACCTCTGTAGCCAACTCAATCCCCTCACGGCATGTTATACTGAGGTGCTTGGTTATAATGCACGGTATTATAGCATGGTTGTGTGGTATTATACTATGGTTGCGCAGTGTTGTATGGTTGTTGTGCAGTCTTGTACGGGGATGGTAGTTGGTTAAACTGAAGTGTGGCTTGCTCGATCATCATTTATTCCTGCACCATGTATGAATCTGATGTTCTTTCCCTCATCAATTCCATGGTTCTGCAATCTTTGTCATCATGGCCTACTAACTTGCAAAATTTGCAATACGATATTTTTGGTACTCTCTGGTACTTCTACATCATTGGGCAGTGGTATGGATCATGATCCTGTTTCTTACAGATCTCACACCATAGTCCTCCTATTGGTAATGGATTTGGCATTCCTACTGCCATGTACTGTGCGAATGTTGGACATTCGTTCTTATGGTGTCCTTCTGTCCTACATGTGGTACACCAAATGGCTTCTCTTTTGTACTTACTTTTGTTCTAGTTCAGCTGGAACGTTAAGTTCTTCAGATCCTCCTTTAGCTCCTCTATGGTTGGATTTGTCTTCTGATATTGGTTCTCTTCGATTTTTAGGGCTACTTGTAAAGCCTCTACTTGTGTTTGAAACTTTTGTTGTCACAACAGATACTTCAAGTGTAGTAGCAATGAATTGACGAACATATGACTATGTTGCATATCTGTCATGACGTATTTTATCTTTCCTTTCAGTCATTTGAATCTCTGGTCAATCTCCCACACAGATTCTCTAGGTTTCTGTTTAATCTCTATCATCTCGTTCATGTATTGATCCTCTGAACACAGCTTCTGGAACTCATTTATCAACAACTTCTTGATATCTCCAATCGTTCTGGTTGTCCCTGGCGGACTGTTTGTAGCTAAACTCGTGTACCAATCCAGTGCATGATCTCTTAGTGTGATAGCTAACTGTGCAAGTTTAGTGTCCTCATCTGTGAACTGTTTTTCTTCCCAAATATTCTCACAGACAAAAAAGTGCTTCTCTAATTCCTTTGACGCTTCTCCTTTGAATTTTGGTAACCTGATGGTTGGACCATGTCCTGCCATTCTGAATGATGAAATACTACCTCCGCATGATGTATATACTTGACTACTGCTTCATGAATTGGCTCCCCCAGTTTTTTTTCCTTGTGTAGATGTACTTCCTGATGTCTTCCTTCTCCTGAAATTCGGTTGTCTAAATGGTGGTGTTCTTCTTGGTGTGTTAGTCACACATGGGTTAATGGGTTCCACACTGACACTGATATGGATAGGAGTGTTGCCTTCTATTTCTGCTCTTGGACCTCTCATCTTCCTCTCATATGTTGCGCACAAGATTTCCTCAATATACTCCACATCTTGGAGATCCTCTACTTCCTCTTCATCAATTGCCAAGCCTTCCCTCATGACTACGACTCTCTTCTTGGTGTTCACCTTATATTGGTAGGGTAATCCAATACGCGTCTTTCCAGATATTTCCATGATCCACTTGATTTGGTCTTCATCCATCATAATAGGGTCCAAGGCCTCCTCCTTATTTCCTTTATCCCCTTCTCCTTCCATCTCTCCTTTTCCTGTGAGTGCTTCCCCCCTTCCCCCATGCATGTAGGGAAGTTTAGTTGTATAATTCCATCATCATTACACCTTTGTTATATAGTAATATCTTAATGGAAGTATATAGCGATATGATGTACCTACCTCGAGGTCCCTTCAAGAACTCTTGTTCAGATGCGCTATAGGACTTCGCTGTATCTACTGCAAACTCTGCGATGAATCCGAAAACAATGTTGTCTAGCCAGAAATCTACTGCATGCATAAACTTATTATCAATTCATTGTAGCTACGCGATCTCTTCAGGGTTCCATTCTAGTTGTCTGATATGATTTGTAGGATGGTTGTATTTCAATATTTTTATCCACTCCTGTAATATGTGTGGGAAATCACATAAAAATGCTTCATGCAAGTCGATGAATATGTACTTGTTCAGATATTTGCACGGTGTCAAGTTCAGGTTTATGTTATCTTTCTGCACAAAATCTAGCTCCTTTGTCTTCAACCAACTTTCTATCTCTGCCTTCATGGGATTCCACGGTCTCAACATCCCTTTTTAAATTCTCATTATTTTACATTTTTTCCATCCGATCACGCATTCTTTTGACGCTTCTTCAGCAGATCTCGTATGCTCCATCTCGTTTTATTCCAATCAACCGGCAATAGAACCATTTGCTGGTTTTTCATTATTTATTCTTTTCTCTTGGTATTGAGGATTTCTTATGGGATATTCTAATTGATCATCACAGATTGACCCTGGTTCAGAACTAAGAATCTTCCCAACAAAATCCCTTAAAACTATCATCCCCTCTGGTAAAACATAAGGCAACGCAATACACAAATTGTAATGCGCAGTCTCACCCGAGATAGCTCTATGGGTGGCTGCAATACTCAGGTGTTTGCAACCTGAGACAGAGCAAGATTTGTGGTTGTGCGATGTAACCTTTATTCATTCAATCCAATATCTAGCTACAACATTCATTTGATGCATGCATGTGGAATGCCATATCTACTTAGTTGCTTCATTTATCTAATATTCATCAATTAATTCAAACACCAAGATGCATTCATTCATTCACATAACACATTATTTACCATGTTTCACCCCCTCCTGGGATACGTCCACAAAGATTTGTCTCTTGATCTTTATTATAGTCTATAAATATATCACGCCGCACATGGTTACAATATTAGTTATTCCTCTCTTCCTCGACCTCCTCAATCCTTGCGAGGTTGACTAGATCGCACCAGGCTCCTCATCCTATGACCTAACCCTCGGGATCGAGTTGCTCACTCCTTCTCTAGCTCACCAGCTTAATGAATCATACAGTTCTTACAATTCTCTTCCTCTCTATCTCCTCTACTCATTGTGTCTCCTTACATTTCCTAAGTACTACTTATTTATATCCCCGGCTCACCAACCATTACAATGCATTACAAAAACCCTAACCCTAGCGTTGTTAGGTCTTCCTGTTGCATGAAATTGCAACTAGTCAGTGCTCCCCGGTGTATCGTGACAAGGGACTAATCACCTCTTGTGGATCCTTGAAATCTGGCGATGGTGATTTTACCAGTCACCTATGGGTTTTGATGTAATGACAGTCGTACTACCAACAATTGGTATCATAGCTAGAGGTCACGAGTTCGATACACACTCGGCTCGCGCCGAGGGGGAGATTGTTTCACGAAATTGCAAGTAGTCAATGCTCCCCGTTGTATCGTGACAAGGGACTAATCACCTCTCATGGATCCTTGAAATATGGCAGTGGTGAGTTTACCAATCACCTGCAGGTTTTGGTGTAACGACAACCGTACTAACAACAATAGCTTACATTTCTTGATGACGTGTCACGAGCTAAGTAGTTGCCGCGTGTTGGACATATTGTCATTGATTTCAACAATCCATGTCATTCTTGATGATTTCAATATGATTTCAACAAATCATATTGTGATGATTTGTTTTTATGATGAATTACCATTGTGATTTACCATAGATAAGATTTTCATTGATGTCAACAGTATATCAGTTAGCAGAAAATGTCAAACAGTATGTAGAGATCGAAAGCGTAAGCTCAGGAGGAGGAGCGAACAGTATGTAGAAATGAAAGCTAGGAATCAAAAGCGTAAGCTCAGGAGGAGGAGCGAACAGTATGCATAGATCAAAGCTCAGAATCAAAAGCGTAAGCTCGGGAGGAGGAGTGAACAGTGTGCAGAGATCAAAGCTTGGAAGGAAAATCATAAGCTCAGGGTGAGAAGCCTCAACAGTCCTCCGATCAAGAAATTGATTGTGTTGATCGTCTAATATTACGGACGTCAGTCATATGAGTGACCGTGGGATTGAGGACCGTTGGAGGATCATGACCATCAGATCTGCAAGCCAGATCAACGACAGGGATGAATTGCGGAGAGCGAAAGTAGAATTAAAAAAATCGCTAGTTCTAATCCCATAATTGGTCTAGATCGTCAGATCTCATAAACCCAAATATCGACGATTGTGGTTGATCTAACAAACGATCAAATTAAGTTGAATTAATTCATGACCATCGAATGTGCAATCGCCAGATCAACGACAGGGATAGATTACAGAGATCGAAAGGAGAATTAAATATCGTGCTATTTCCAATCCCACAATTAGTCAAGACTGTCATATCTTATAGCCTTGAAGATCGACGATTGTGGTTGACTCACCAACAATTCACAACTTCAAATTGTGGAGTTTTGGTGACGAGTTAAATCACTCGCAATTTGTGGTTCCGCAACCACCCTTCATCGTGGATCTGCTTTGAGAGTCTTCATAACCATTGGATCATTTTAAAGTGGAAGGATAGGATAAGCGAGGCTAAAGGGTTGAGAATTTGATTATCTGAATAGTCGACAACCGTTGGATCACTTTTGAGTGGAAGGACGGGATAAGCTAAAAAATCTAAGATCTCAATTATCCGAATACCCATCAACCGTCAGATCAAATTAAGTGGAAGAACATGATAAGTTGAAAGATGTGAGATCTCAATTATTCGAATTTTCGTCAGTTGCTGGATCCTTAAGTGAAAAGATAAGGTAATCAAGGGTTGAGATCTGAGATCTCTATTACCTAAATTCCCGTCAGCCGTTGGATCACTTTAAAGTGGAAGGATAGGATAAGCAAAGGATGAGATCTTGATTACCTGAATACCTGAGAACCGTTGGATTTAAACCAAGGCAAAGCAGCATCACAGACAGATCGAGCCATCGATCTAAGATCATGATAAAATGAACATCAAGCATTTCAAGTCTAAAGATGTGAGGAGGTTACGCTCCAAAAAATCTCACTTTGATAATTTTCAGTTTGAGATTTGAAATTCTCGAAGCTCAGAGAGCTGAAGTCACTCTTAGCCATCAATCTGAGATACCCTTCAGATGCTACTCTGACTGTTAGATCAATGAGATGAATATGTGGCACATCGGGAGATCTACGTCAGCAAACCATGTCAGCATGGACATGTGGCAGACCACGTCAGCATGGACATGTGGCAGACCATGTCAGCAAGGACATGTGACAAACCACGTCTACAAGGACATGTGGCAAACCATGTCTACAAGGACATGTGGCAGACCACGTCAGCAAGTACACATGGCATAATCAGATGATAACAAGTGTCAAGAGGAAATTGGCTCATTCCATATCAACAAGTGACATAAGAAAGTTACGTCACTTCGTAAGTTTTACTTCGGGAGTTTTACCACCAGCACTTGCCCAAAATCCCAAAGTCTCGAATGTCGAAGTCCCAAAGTGGACACAAGACGTTCAATCTGAAGATCACTTTGGGAGCATTCTCGATCGTTGATCTACTATAGTGGAAGGATAGTGTAAAAGCGGTCTCCACCACTTATGACTTACTGAGCAGGTGATCAGTCTGGAGGAAAATGGAGCAGGGTTTATTCAAAACCTACGAAGTCTCGAATGCTAAAGTCCCGAAGTGGAAATGGGTCTTCCGATCTAAAGAACACTTTGGGTGTACACTCAAATGTTGATCATATAGAAATGTAAGGATCAAATATGACCATGTATCCAGTTCTGTGATATAAATAAGAATTGTCCGGTATTTTCGAAAAAATCTGCTTCGGGAGATTTGAAAGGTTGTGAAGTCCCAAAGACCCGAAGGGCGAAGTCCCGAAGTCCCGACAATCGTCCATCTCATAGGGAGATTGAATCGTGACCATTGAATTGATAAGCACTCAAGAGCTCATCTCGCCTAGCGTCTGGTCAATTCCATTGGTCATATGGTAAAGAGATTTAAAAGGCAGAATGTAATGTGTCGCTTAAATTGATAAGCCTGTGGTTCTACACTAATGATCATATGAACATGGTTTGAAGGAAGCATCGATTTATGTAATCATAGAGACGAAGGAAATCGATCCATACCTGTGATCGATTTATGAAAGTAAAGGGGATGCCAGGTTTAAAGTTAAATACCTGGAATGATGATCTCTGGTGGTCCCAAAGTTGTTGTAAATGGACAAGTTAGTTGTAACTTGTTGCACAAGTCGACCCAATAACTTAAACAAGTTTTGAGCATAAACAAGTATAAATACAACCATGATTGGTTCACTTGGAGATGTGGCTTGTGGAGCGAATGAGGTGGATCAGGACCTGAGGTCCGCGAATATCAGCAGGAAGAAGAAGTGAAGAAGGTGCGAATATCAGAGGGAAGATAAAGAGAAGAAGGCGCGAATTTTAGAGAGAAGATGAAGTGCTGTGATGAGCGTTTATGGTATACCTTTGATCATGAGATAGAGTTGATTCTATAATGGATCACTACTACTAGAGTCGGTTGAACTACTGTATGAACTCTAGTTGGATAGACTACGTTCTATCAACAAGCTGGGTCTTGCTTGAGAGTTGGTGCTCTCCCAGGAGTTGGTGCTCCTTACTTCAGTTGGTGCTAAAACAAAATAGTTGGTGCTGGGAAAATCCTTATTACTAAATTCACATATATACATATAAATTATACAAAATCTTATACAAACATCTGGTATCTCTTGTGTCCATTGTGATTATGATTTGATTGTTCTTAATCTGTACAGTTATGTTTTAACTGCTAACTTGCAAGAAGAAAAGTTATAAAAGTCTACACACTAATTCACCCCCCCCGCCTTAGTGTGGGTGATGTGTTCAACAATTGGTATCAGAGTGGGTTCCTTTAGCACAATTTAAACACTGGAAGGTAGATTCTGAAGAAATGGGTGGACAGATGGCTCTCTCCACAATTGAAGCTCCCTTATTTGATGGAACAAATTATTCCTCATGGAGAGAAAATATGAAACAATATTTGAATTCAAGAGGATCTGAAGTTTGGAATTCAGTAGTAAGCAAGCCCTGGGACTTAACTACCTCAAAGAATCTATCCAAGATTACAGTCCAAAGAAGAGTAAGGAGGAACAATGAAGTGGCATTGAATATTCTTCTCAATGGATTATCAGATACCGTCAAGGAAAGCATAGGACTATACAAATCCGCCAAGGACTTATGGTTGAAGTTAGAAGAGATGTATCAAATCAAAAGACAAGACATAGAAGACATTCCTATCAAGGATGAAGATGAAGACTCAACCATCAATAAAAGTAAAGACTCTCCACAATATTTAGATTGCAATAAAGTTGATATTGAATCCTCCCCTGCAAGTAAAGAAGAAGACTCATATACAATAAAAGAATGTTCTTTTAGCATTTATCCCATGGAAGAAGTAGAAGAAGAACTATCAAAGACCAAACAAAAGTTTGATTGGAGTCTCTGTGAATACCGCTATGACCATAATGATTCAGACTATAGCTATCTTTATGACTACACTAAAGAATTTCTTGAAAAGAGTCAAAAGAATATCTTGGAAATAAAGGAAATGCTCAAGGACAATGAAAAGATAATACATGAGCAGGATAATCAGTTAGAAGAAAAAGAAGAGGAGATCGAGAAGCTGAAGAAAGAAATTATTCAAGTAAAAGAAAATAAGAAGGAAGATGATGAGCTTAGCAATCAAAAGAATATCCTGTAAATAAAATAAAAGCTCAAAGACAATGAAAAAATCATATATGAGCAAAAGATTTAGTTAGAAAACAAAGAAGAAGAAATCAAAAGATTGAAAAAAAAAGTTACTAATCTAACAAAAGAAAAGGAAGAGGAGATCGAGAGACTGAAAAATGAAATCAGTCAAGCAAAAGAAGAAAAGAAGGAAGATGATGAACCAAGCAAAAACCTTGTAGAACTAAAAGAACTAAGGGAAAGTTATGTCAATCTTAAAATCAAACTTGAAGAAGCCAATAGAAGGGAGGAGGTAGTGAGGAACCAGTTGAACAAAAAGGAAGAATCCTATCACAAGCTGGAAGCATAAGTTGTGAATCTTAGAAAGAAAGTTGAGAAGTCAAACACCCAAATCAAGTTCTTGAACAACTCCATGACCCTGAATGAGATCTTGGATAATCAGAGATCACCAAATGAAAAATCCAGTCTTGGATACAACAAGGAAGAAATCAGTACTCCTAAGAAACCTGATGCAAGTCCTTCATTTTTAAAAGGTGAAAACAGGTCTAACATAGGTCCTTCATTTTTAAAGGATGAAGACAGGTCTGACATAGCTCCTTCATTTGTAAAAAGTGAAAGTAGGTATGACTCACGTTCTTCATATTCAAGAAATAAAAGCAACACTACAAAATTTAGAAGATCAGATCAAGGAAGACATCCAGAAACTACTCATACACCTCAAAGCAAGTTTAGAACAGAGACACCTTCATGAATGAATCAAAGAAGGTATGAGAGTGTTTTTAACGGTTATTGTTTTTCTTGTAATGAATATGGTCATAAAGCTTTGGATTGTAGGCATCATGGAAGAAAACAAGTTGGTAGGTTCAACAACAGTATAAGATGTTGGAACAACAATCATGTTGGACATATTGCTACACATTGTTACACTATTAGATGCTATAGTTGTGGTGGACATGGCCACAAATCCCATAACTGTTGGAACTCAAGAAAACAGTCAATGAGAAATGATTTATACAATACGAAAAAAGGAGTAAAAGGAACATGGAAGAAAAATGAAGTTGAAGTAATAGATGACTAGAGAACAAGGTTCAAGAAACCAAGACACTCACAGATGTGGATAGCAAAGACTGAACAAGTGAACAAGAGTACAAAAAAAGGAGTAAATGGAACATGGAAGAAAAATGAAGTTGCAGTAATAGAAGATTAGAGAACAAATTTCAAGAAACTAGGCCACTCACAAATGTGGATATCAAAGACTAAACAAGTGAACATGAGTGAAGTTGATTGTTGCAAAAAGAATGTCAGTCATGTGACAAGCATAGTATAAACTTTCTTAGACGAATTTAGAACAATTTATAGTAAAGAATCATCTTGGATAAAGATGGATACATTTGGTTAGAGATCGATGAGAATCAATGGGCATATCCAAGAGGTGTTTGAAAAATATGAGCTACAATTGCACAGTATTCCAGTAGGACAACGACATTTGCAGAAGCAACATTCTGATGTACAAAATGATGTACATGACATCCTATAGAAGAGAGGCCTTGTCAGAAAGAGCTACCATTTTAGAAACAAAGGGAGAGAATAGTCAGAAGCAGAGAGAGAAGAGTGACAGGGGGAGTCATTCAATTATGACAAGAAAAGGATGATTATAGGAAGAGTTACCCAAGTTCATATTCTGGTCAGTAATATACAAATCTTTACCACAAGAGGAGAAACCCTTTGCCATTGATGTCAAAGGGGAAGAGTAAAGTAACTTCATAGGAGGAAAGCATCATCACAAGGGGAGTTTTGTATATGAAGTTAGTGTGTTTACCTCAATGACAAAGGGTGAGATTGTTGGACATATTGTCATTGATGTCAACATTCGATGTGATGATTTGTTGTTATGATGAATTATTATTGTGATTTACCATAGATAATATTATCATTGATATCAGCAGTATATCAGTTAGCAGAAAATGTCAAACAGTATGCAGAGATCGAAAGTGTAAGCTCAGGAGGAGGAGCGAACAGTATGCAAAGATCAAAGTTGGGAATCGAAAGCGTAAGCTCAGGAGGAGGAGCGAACAATATGTAGAGATCAAAGCTCAGAATCAAAAGCGTAAGCTCAGGAGGAGGAGCAAACAGTATGCAAAGATCAAAGCTCGGAAGAAAAAGCATAAGCTCAGGGTGAGAAGCCTTAGCAATCGTCTGATCAAGAAATTGAGCGTGTTGATCGTCTACTATTATGGACATTGGTCATATGAGTGACTGTGGGCTTGAGGACCGATGGAGGATCATGACCGTCAGATCTGCAAGCCAAATCAATGGCAGGGATGAATTGCAAAGAGAGAAAGAAGAATTAAACAACTCGCTAGTTCTAATCCGACAATTGGTCTAGATCGTCAGATCTCATAAACCCAAATATCGACGATTGTGTTTAATCTAACAAACGATTAGATTAAGTTGGCTTAAGTCGTGACCATCGGATGCGCAATTGCTAGATCAACGACAGGGATAGATTGCGGAGATCGAAAGGAGAATTAAATATTGTGCTATTTCCAATCCCGCAATTAGTCAGGACCGTCAGATCTTATAGCCTCGAAGATCGACGATTGTGGTTGACTCACCAACAACGCATAACTTCAAATTGTGGATTTTTTGTGACGAGTTAAATCACTCGCAAGTTGTGGTTCGACAACCACCCTTGATCGTGGATCTACTTAGAGAGTATTCATAACTGTTGGATCATTTTAAAGTGGAAGGATAGGATAAGCAGGGCTAAAGGGTTGAGAATTTGATTATACGAATCCCTGTCAACTGTTGAATCACTTTTGAGTGGAAGGACAGGATAAGCTGAAAAATATGAGATCTCAATTATCCAAATACCCGTCAACCGTCAGATCAAATTAAGTGGAAGGATAGGATAAGTTGAAAGATCTGAGATCTCAATTATCCGAATTTTTGTCAGCCGTTGGATCCTTAAGTGAAAAGATAAGGTAAGCAAGGGATGAGATCTGATATCTCGATTACCCAAATTCTCGTCAGCCGTCAGATCACTTTAAAGTGGATGGATAGGATAAGCAAAGGATGAGATCTCGATTACCTGAATACCCGAGAGCCATTGGATTTAAACCAAGGCAAAGAAGCATCACAGACAGATCAAGCCGTCGATCTAAGATCGTGATCAAATGAACATCATTTGTTTCGAGTCTAAATATGTGAGGAGTTTATGCTCCAAAAAATCTCACTTTGAGAATTTTCAGTTTGAGATTTGAAATTCCCGAAGCCTAGAGAGCCGAAGTCACTCTCAGTCGTCGATCTGAGATACCCTTCGGATGCTACTTTGACCGTTAGATCAAGGAGATGAATATGTGTCACATCGGGAGATCTACATCAGCAGACCACGTCAGCATGGACATGTGGTAGATCACATCATCATGGACATGTGGCAGACCACGTCAGCATGGACATGTGGCAGACCACGTCAACAAGGACATGTGACAGACCACGTCTACAAGGACATGTGGTAGACCACGTCTACAAGGACATGTGGCACACCACGTCAGAAGACCACGTTAGCAAGTACACATGGCATAATCATATGATGACAAGTGTCAAGAGGAAATTGGATTGTGCCATATCAACAAGTGACGTAAGCAAGTTACATCACTCCAGAAGTTTTACTTCGGGAGTTTTACCACCAGCACTTGCCCAAAGTCCCAAAGTCCCGAATGCCGAAGTCCCGAAGTGGACACGAGACGTCCGATATGAAGATCACTTCAGGAGCATTCTTGATCGTTGATCTACTACAGTGAAAGGATAGTGTAAGTGGAAGTATTAACCGATAGCAAGCGGTCTCCACCACTTATGACTTACTCAGCAGGTGATCACTCCAGAGGAAAATGGAGCAGGGTTTATTCGAAACCTCTGAAGTCTCGAATGTCAAAGTCCCGAAGTGGACATGGGTCGTCCAATCTGAAGAACACTTCGGGTGTACACTCAACTATTGATCATATAGAAATGTAAGGATCGAATATGACCATTGATCTAGTTCTGTGATATAAATAAGAACCGTTCGATCTGTTAGGCAAAATCTGCTTTAGGAGATTTGAAAGGTTGCAAAGTCCCGAAGACTCGAAAGGAGAAGTCCCGAAGACCCAAAGGGTGAAGTCCCAAAGTCCTGACAATTGTCCATCTCATCGGGAGATTGAATCATGACCATTGAATTGATAAGTGCTCAAGAGCTCGTCTCGCCTAGCATCTGGTCAACTCCATTGGTCATATGGTAAGGAGATTTAAAAGGAAGAATGTAATGTGTCGCTTAAATTGATAAGCCTGTGGTTCTATGCCAATGATCATATGAACATGGTTTGAAGGAAGCACCAATTTCTGTAATCATAGAGACGAAGGAAATTGATCCATACTTGTGATCGATTTATGAAAGTAAAGAGGATGATAGGTTTAAAGTTGAAGACCTAGAATGATGATCTCTGGTGGTCCCAAAGTTGTTGTAAATGGACAAGTTAGTTGTAACTTGTTGCACAAGTTGGCCCAATAACTTAAACAAGTTTTGAGCATAAAAAAGTATAAATACAACCATGATTGGTTCACTTAGAGATGTGGCTTGTGGAGCGAATGAGGTGGATCTTGACCTGAGGTCCGCGAATATTAGCAGGAAGAAGAAGTGAAGAAGGCGCGAATATCAGAGGGAAGATAAAGAGAAGACGGCATGAATCTCATAGAGAAGATGAAGTGCGGTGATGAGCGTTTATGGTATACCTCTGATCATGAGATAGATTTGATTGTATAATGGATCACTGCTACTAGAGTTGGTTTTACTACTATATGAACTCTAGTTGGATAGACTGTGTTCTATCAACAAGCTGGGTCTTGTGGCAAGATGGGTCTTGCTTGAGAGTTGGTGCTCTCCTATGAGTTGGTGCTCCTTACTTTAGTTGGTGCTGAAACAAAATAGTCGGTGCTGGGAAAATCCTTATTACTAAATTCACATATATACATATAAATTATACAAAATCTTATACAAACATTTGGTATCTCTTGTGTCCATTGTGATTATGATTTGATTGTTCTTAATCTGTACAGTTATGTTTTAACTGCTAACTTGCAAGAAGAAAAGTTATAAAAGTCCACACATTAATTTACCTCCCCCCCCCCCCTCTTAGTGTGGGTGATGTGTTCAACACTTCCTTGCATGCACGCTTCGCCTGCTTCTCTTACACATGTTGTTTTTCCTTCCAGCTGTATTCTGCATGATTTTCCTCCACAAATAGCCTTTCTTCCTAGCTAGGCCTGCATCCAACATTAAGCTTTCCCTAATATCTCCCCTAAACCTCATCTATTAAGGTTTCCTCGATATCTTCCCCTACTCATGGGGTGAGACTCTTGGGAAGAGCTTAATAATGTTTCATCGACATCTCCCCCAGCCTGATATATCCCCCAATGGGGCAAGATACTCAAAAAAACTTCATAAGTTTTCCTTAGTATCTCCCATCACATCCACCCTCATAATAAGGGTGGGGGGGGAGATAATGGGAAAATTTTCCCACCCTCATTATGAGGGTAGGGGTGGAGGGAGATATTGGGGAAGAATTGATATTATGAGGATGGGGGTGAGCTCAATATTACGAGGTGGGGGAAGACATTAGGGAAAACTTATTATGAGGGTGGAGGTGGAGGTGGAGGTGGAGGTGGGGGGAAGATACTATGGAAAACTTTTCACTCTCTTCTGAGGGTGGGGATGGGAGGAGATGTTGATTAAGGTTAGTTGTCATTGATGTCAACCCTTGAAGAAAGCCTGGTAGCACAAAGGTTTGGGTAATGGACCCAAGTTTGTTTGATGTAAATATGACTCATTATTTTCTGGTCATGGTTGATAACAAGTACATATGGATGAACTCCAAAGTGGTCCCCTTATGGTGAAATCCCTCACAGGAAGACGCTTTGTGGATTGGTTTATCCTAAAAGTATGGTTAGAGAACCCATGCTCATTTGTGGAATAATGAGATGAAGGTCAGTGAATTTGTCAGTGAAAATATCCTAGATGGATAGTTATTGTCATGCCATTTCTGGTGGTATGTGGAACGTCACATAACTCCTCACAGTTTGAGAGTTATGGCCTTACCAAGTTGGAGGACCCTCATATGTCATCTAGAAGCCCCAAACGGTCAAAGTAGTCAAAGTGGTTTAAGAGATTTTAAAAGGTAAATAATAAAGTGAAGTGATGAGTGTACTATAATTCAAAGTGAATACAAAATAAATTATTTCAATAATAAATTTAATGGATAAATTAGAAGTGGGTTAACCCAAAAATAAGGAAAGTGGGCAAAGTGACCTAGAAAATGTTTTTAAGGAAGCTACTTGGAGAGTATAAATAAGAGGCAAAGCTCTCTCATTTTAGATAAACTTGAGAATATTGAATAACTATAGGTTTCTGAGGTAACCAAAGGATATATAAGCCTAATTTCTGAGGGAAGGTGAAGAAAATAAGGCCGGAATTCAAGGAAGGATAAATTATTTTGATGATGCTTTCTAAGGTATGTTATTTAAAGGTCATCTCACCATTTTCACAATAATTTTTTTTCTAGAATGATTCACATCGTGAAATTTCTATGCCATTGAGGAAACATATCCAAGTATCTGTGGTAAAAAAATTCAGCTTGTGGGTCTTTTTATTTTTGGAGTTACACTCCGTGAAAAATAGGGTTTGTGGCTAGTCCTAAAACTAGTCAAAAGCAGGTGTTTCGGGTAAACATGTTATAACTTCTTCTTAACAGATCCAAATTCAATGAGACCAAATGTGTTGGTTAGAGTAAATTCTGTGGTATGTTGTGTAACATTTTCAGATCTATTCAACAAACATTTTCATGTGGGGCACGCTCTACAAGGTCGCTCTCTAGAATAAGCCAAAATTCAGCAAGGTATGTCATTTTTATTATAATGCCTTTTATGAGAGGTTCCAAGTAGTGACATATGAGGGAATTGCATAAAACACACTGAAGAACATTGTGTATAAGTTTTAGATCTTTATTCATCACAGGTACAAATTAATGATTATTTCAAGTTAGGGTTGTTGACTAATCCAAAACTAGTCATGTGAGACTAAAGAAAAGTTTGATGAAAATGCTAGTATCTTGTTGTTTAAAGTTAAGGAAGGTTTGCAGGTATGTGATCATATACACCGTGTCTATTACAGAGTTACAAATCATATTTGGATGATGAAATTGATGAGGGCTTTTGGTTGAGGTACAAGTTGGGTACATGATTGAGACAAGTAATTGATGAGTTGACACATACATGAGGTGTATAGTTGATGATGTTGGTACATATTGATGAGTCATAGTTGATGAGTACTTGACACATGATTGGTACATACTTGGTGCATGGTTGATGCACTTGTTTATGGTACGGGTTGATTACAGGTTGAGGTACAGGTTGATGCATGGTTCAGGTTTATTGGTATAGGTTTACAACAGTATATCTCACAGTGATAGTGTGACAATGGTTCCATCATTCTACTTACACGTCAGGGCCATTGGACAGGGCAAGGACAGGTGGTTGTAGCCACCTTCTGGTTGTAGCCAGAGAACATAGGGGTTGTAGCATCCTTCTGGTTGTAGCCAGAGAATTGGGGAGTTGGAGCTTCCCTCAGGTTGTAGCCTAGGAAAATAGGGGTTTGGAGCCTCCTTCCAGTTGCAGCTGAAAAACAAAGGAAGTTGGTGCTTCCAATGAATTTAATTCTTCAAGACATATAAGAAAAATCATTCCGTGGTTTTCTCCTAATTTGGGTTTCCACGTAAAACACTGGTGTACTATGTATGTGTGTGATTGTTCATTTCTTATTGCTCATTATTGGGTAATAATTTTGCATTGATATAACACTTGGATTATTTGGAGAAAAATGATTTTAATTACGCTATTACTAATTCACCCCCCCTCTCAGTAATCCAATAGGAGATACTGGGGAAAACTTATTAGTTGGGGTGGATATTGGGAAAATATCTCCTTCCACCCCTAATCTTATTATAAGGTTGGGGGTGGGGGGAGATACTAGGGAAAGATTCTTATGAGGGTGCATATGGGGGAAGCTACTAACAAACAATTTATGAGATTTTATAAGAGGATGGAAGTGGGGAAGACACTAGGGAATGATTATGAGCTTTCCCCAATATCTCCTGCGACCCCCACCCTTGGGAGTGATACAAGGAAAATATTATTAAGATTTCCCCATTATCTCCCCCAAGCTCATATTAAGCTTTCATCGGTATCTCCGCGCATCCCCATCCTCTTATAAGCTTTCCCAATATATCTTCTCATCCCCACCCTCACAAGAGGGTGGGGGTGGAGGGAGATATAGGGAAAGATTGTTGATGGAGAGAGATACTAGAGAAAGCTTACCCACCCTCATAAGAAGGTGAGGTGGGGGTTGGGGGGAAGCTTGTAAGGATAAGGGGAGATATTGGGGAAATCTTAATACCTCACAAGGATGGGGAGATACTGGGAAAAGCTTGTGGGGTAAGGGTATGGAGAGATTTGGGAAAGTGTAGGGCTAGATTATGGGGAAAGTTTTCCCAAATATCTCTCCTTGTCCCCATAAGCTTCCCCATAAGCTTTCCACAATATTTGTTCCTAACCCCACCATCTAATAAATCTTTCCACAATATCTCCCACTACCCTTACTCTCTTATAATTAAAATTTTTAAAATAATAAATAATATTTTTATATTTTTAAAAAATTAATAATACTTTAATAAATCTCGAACTCTCTTTTAATCAATATCTCCTACCACTCCTACTCCCACTCTCTTATAATTTAAATATTTAAAATAATAAATAACATTTTTATATTTATAAAAAATTAATAATACTTTAATAAATTTCAAACTCTCTTTTAATGTTTTATAGTTTCAAAACTTTCAATGTTCAGATGTATCCCTTATTTCTCTCTCAGTGGAGAGACTTATATCTCATACAAAGAAAAAATCACATAAATACAAATACAAATGATAAGTTCAAGTCATATAATTAAAATATCTTAGGTTTTTATACACTTTAAATGTGATGCTCTTATTATAGAGACGCATATTTTGAATTGATAATTTGTGTATTTTAATACTATGATTTAACTTATTTTCAAGAATAATTTAACATTATTTTCATTTGCTAATGTTTTCATTGATTTTAATGATATAAAACTTTATATAATATTCATATCAACTTAATCATTTCATTCATATATATAATGGTTAAGATGTTTACATACTGCCCGTGTATTATTAATGAAATAAAATCTATAAATTAAAATTAAATCAATTTCTATGTATTTATATTATTAACTATATAACACTATCATAATGTATCATTATCACAACTCACATGTATTTATATTAAAAAGTAAATGACATTTTTCATAAACAAAACAATTTATTACATCACAATATGTCATCATCATGAACAAAACCTTCATAATATTAAAATATATCATCATAAATTATAAATATCTATCTTGTGTATATTTATACATATTTCATATATGAAGGTGAGGTGGGGAGAGATATTGGAGAATTAAGAGGGTGAGGTGGGGGTTGAGAAAAATTACGAGGGTGGGGGAGATATTGGAGAAAAGTTACGATTTTTTCCCACCTCCACCCTCATAAGTTTTCCTCAATATCTACCCTCGCCCTCATGAGGATAAGAGTTTAGGGAGATATCAGGGGAAACTTATGAGGGTAAGGGTGAGGAGAGATATTGGAGAAATAATGTTTGAAAACACAGGTATTCCAACAGAGGAGGAGCACCTTCAATAACCACTCACATGACCATATCAAAGATCAACACACCGATATTTTTATGTGGTAAAACCCTATGGAGAAACATCCACGTGCCCAACCAACATGGCGACTTGGAACAATTTTTTAATGCAAAAGAAAATATTATAGAGAGATTTACAAGAGAGTTTCTCATAATCGATCATCGACAAATGACCCTCCATGCTATTTAAATAGAGTTCATGGACCAATCAGGTGTTAAGCCACGAATCAATGTAGCCATTAAGATCAAGGAGAATATGAATTGTCAGATCACTCTATGCCAGGAACATATTGTGACTGTCAGATTAACTAACTACAAACACATATTAATGCATACTAAAGAAACACACTTTTACTTAACGACACATTAGACCAAGTTGATCTTAACTAACTCCTAAGTATTTAAATATCCTAACATCCCCCCTTAAGAACAACTTGTGATAGAATTGAAGGATTTACAAAGGTGACACAATAGGAGAAGGAAGGAGGCATTAGATCCTATCCCCCCTTAATGACAACTTCATTAAATCCTAACATAGATTGAAGTTTAGAAAACTTTTCTTCTGTAAGAGACTTTGTGAAAATGTTTGCAACTTGATCTTCTGTAGGGTTAAAGAGCACTTCGATAACTTGATCATGAATGAACTTTCAGATGAAGTGTGTGTGTAGCTCGATGTGTTTGTTGTATTGATGTTGTATTATCGCACCAGAGGGTTGTCGGATGTTGTTGTTGGAATCCAAACTCTAAAAGGATATGTCAAAGACACATGGCTTCCTGACTTGCATTATCTGTTTCTCAGTACTCTACTTCTACTGAAGAAAGATAAATATCCTATTGTTTCTTACAGGCCCAATTGACAGGTCCTGAACCAAGGCTAAAAACATAACCTACAGTATACTTTTGATCATGAGAGTCGTCGACCCAATCCTTTTAGTTAATTTCCAATGGATTTCATGGGGTGTTTGTATGTACCGGGCAACAAGACTAATAGAAAAGTAAATAGCAAGATGGGTATGAGTCAAGTATAAGAGGCTACTGTTGGGCTCCGAATTTATAACATTTTCTTGCTGGTTCTTGAAGACATTGTTTACTCTCCTGAAGACTTTTGTTTAGCAAATGACATTCTTTCTGTGCTATTCATGTTCTGTTACACATATATGTTCCATTGCATACAGAAACCATGAAGTGCTTCCAAAACCACAAATGAGCGAAGAATTCAACTAT